>JBBYHM010000013.1:9637438-9653906 GCA_038381775.1 Adansonia rubrostipa
AACAATAAAACAACCCAAGCTTGAAAGATAGTTTCTAAGTTTCTTGGTAGGAGCATTCACCACCTTAGACGATAAAAATTTTATTAAAGTTTATAATTATTTTGGTTTATATGAAATTATTTATATTGAATTCACATTTTCATATAATAACGAACACGTGATTTATAATGTTATATTAAACATATAATATAAAATCACTGATGATAAAATCATATTAATAATTTTATTATCATGATAATTAGATCATCACATCGATCTTACAGGTGACACTTAATGTTATGTAAGAGAAAAAAAATATGGGTGGATAGGAGAGCCTAGGCCCATACATATCCACAAGAAAGCATTTCTTTTCTTACGTGGGATCCATGCCCCATGCTCGGAAGACCTTCTCGTTGATCATGGCTAGTGCCTCTTCCTTATTTTTCTTTATTGGGCCTAAGCCACCATTCTGTGTGCCACCACTCTAAGTGTTGGGGCCTCGTACGATGGAGATGGCTATAATACCAATTGGAATGGATTTGTTGGGAGCCAGTGAGAGAGCTTAGTATATACTTATAAGGAAAACATTTCCTTTCTAATGTGGGATCTAAATGGATTATAACAATTATAAAAATATTCTTTTTCTATGTTTTTATGTAATCAAGTTTGTCAAGTTTGTTTATGTTGCTTGGCTTAGATTAAAGGCATAAACAAAATATCTATACTTATTAAAAAACATGGATATTATCAGGAAATGTTAATTTTAAAAAACTTATTAAAAGGTTTCTCATTTAAAATTTATTTTATTCAAGTCATACCCTCTAACTAAGGTACATATTATGAAAACTTGTTAATACAAGTTTAAAATTTTCAATTTAGAGTAATGTACGCTGTGGTCGTTGTATAATTGAAAATTTTATAATTTTATATTTGTACTATCAAAATATTCAATCAAATTCATGAAAATTTGTGTTCGTTTATTATATTAGACCCAACTCTTAACATTGTTTTAAAAAAATATTGTTTTGCTTTTCATTCAATTAAACTTGTGTCAAAAAATATATATCACAACCCAAGAAAAAAGAGGGGTTAATGGGCAAATTTGTTATTATACTATAGGTGAGTATTAAAATTTATCGTTATACTTTATTTCAATTGATATTTGTCATTATACTTTTGGATTAAATATAAATTTATCACTATAGTTTAACTAGATATTGAATTTCATCACTCTACTTTTATTTTATTGAATTTGGTTACTATATTCTTATTTTTAATCGAATTTTGTTACTTAACTTTGATTTTGTATGATTTTAATATAAAATTTAATAAAAATAATTTCCTCCAAATATTTTATTTTAATAATCAAGTTTAATAAATTAAATTAATAAAAGATGATAAAAAGAGTATTAGCTTTTTATAAAATAAAAATTCTATGTTAATTTTTTAATTTTTATAAATTAATTTTACTTCATATCTTTCAAAATCAAATTTTAGTGACAAAATTCAATCAAAGATTAAAGTTTAATAGTAAAATTTAATTAAATAATAGTATAATGATAAATTTGTCCTAATCTTAAAATTACAATAGCACATATCAATTAGTATAAAGTAAAATGACAAATTTTAATATTTGTCTCTTAACCCAAAAAACAGGTAAAAATAATATATAAACGTTACAATGACACAATTGTCACATGTCATAATTAAAAACAAAAAAAAGTTTAAAATTCTTTTTTCTGTTTTTCCCTTTTCTCTTCCTTCTTTCTTAAAATTTAAATTTAAATTCTTAAATTCTTCTCTTTATTTTTAATTTTCTTAAAACAAATATGACATGTGATAACCATAACGTCAAATTTATATTGATTGATAGTGATATTAGCGCTTTTTTTCCCATTAACGTGTTAAAAGGTTGGGGTTTACTTGATTGAAGAATGAAATATTTCATATGTCTAATTGAACATTATTTCTAATAAAGGTATCACATTAAAAATTTTCTAATGCTTCCTAAGTCATAGAGGACTCTAATCAATCACGTTCCAGGCTGAATTTACTTCGCATTTTGGCTAAACCAATTAAAAAAATTCTTTAAACTTTATCACTTTATAGGATTTTAAACTTTAATCATACCAAAATAAAACCATTATTAATCTTCAATTTGAACCCAAATAAGAAAAAAAAATTCTTTAAGCCTTTATTTGTACCAAATAAACTCTTAACCATTATTAATCTTCAATTTGAACCCGAATAAGAAAAAAAAAATTCTTTAAACCTTTATTTGTATCAAATAAACTCTTAATCTTTAATTTTACTTGAATAAATCCTCAACCTAAATCAAATTTTCATTCGAAAAAAAATTATTTGGATAAAAATCAGAACGTAAAAATTTATTTGAATACAATAAAAATATATAAAACTTGCCTAGAGAAAAATCAATTAATGGAGCAGGAATTAGAATGCAAATGACTGTCCAAATCTTAATGTTCTGACGTCAATAAATTACAACAGCTTTTGCTTAATACATATTAAAAAACTCCCTGTTTGACTGATCGTATTCTCATTTTCATGAACAGCCAAAAATCATACCCTAAAAACAAATAATAGGGTAATTCGCCCTAATGTTTTTATTATTGATGTCTTTCTCTTTTTCTTTTTTTATTTTTATTTTTTAAATTTCGATGGAATGTTATCCTTGGTTTTATTTCTTTTACAGCCCATAATGAGCAGCCTAAAAAAGAAATTTTCTAAAAGCTAGCTCGCTGTCCTCGCGAGAATAATTTCAAACTTAAATTTCTTCACTCTTTTTAATTTAAACTAACCCCTTTTAGATGAAGTCAGGCTGGCCTGTAGAAGTCAAGCATCGATGCCACATCCGGCTGTTGGGGTCAACTTCCCGGGGATGAGAAATGACCTCCGGAATGGGAAAGTAAACGTAGTGAGTGTTGCATATCCCAACTGTAATGCCGCTATATCCGGCAAATGCACCATGAACCTGCAAATAAATGCATGCACCCATCATATTTTACATTTCTGGAGATCGGTTGTAAACTTAAATTTGCATAATAGAAAGCAAAGAAAGTCAAAAATCCACTTTCGAAAAGCGCAAACTTGCACAACCCTATATCAATATGCACCGATGACAGTATATGCCAGAAGACTCGTTCAAAGGCTACTTAACTTGCGAGCTTGCAATTGGTGGGGCAACAGTAAACTTTACTGTGAAGGCGGCTTTGAGATTACATAGTGACAAAATTAAATTTTAAGCGCTTAATATTTCCAGCCTGTTTGGTTTTCTAGTATTCTGACCACTTGACAGAATTTTTTTTATCAAACTGTCGGCTCCTTGTACCTTAGCTCATTTACCAGCCAGCATCTAAGCAAAACCGGTTTCTATACACGCTATCAGTTCCAAACAGTTCTCTTCACATATCGAAAGGAGAAGAAACTTCAGCAAGCAGTTCAAACAAATCATTTTGAGCGTGAGCATGTGTGGACCACGGAAGCAATGCATGGAGAGAAGTAAAGGATACTTACTGCATTTTGTCCTAGAACAGTGCAAAGAATTCCATCTGATGCATTTGCACGGCATGCGCGGATCATGTATGTTGGATCAATATACTTTACATCAGCAGGGATGCCAATTTCCTTAAAATATTTCTTTGTCTGGAAGGAAGATAGTGAAGTAGCATTTAGTACCCGATAAGGTTCATCCAGTGTGCTCAGAATGCATATTATTGATGAATTATTTAGTACCAAGAACTTCATGCCCCAAGACATTAAACTGACGAAAATCAGTGATGCATCTTATTGGTGAATTTTTTAATTTATTCCATGACATATGCATAGCACAAATATAATCATAATCAAACCAAAAGCAATCAACAAGAATTGTGTCAGCAATCTATAAGGAATTGAAACCTAAAAGAAAGGTATCAGAGACAGAGAACAATTTGGAGATAACTTGAAGAATTTGTAACAAACAAAACTTCATATACCAAATACCAATCCTCATTCAAGTCAATTCAATAATGTATGATTCATAACTTGACAAAGACAGGAAATCCCGCTGGGACAGGGTACATTCAATCACTCACTCTCCCTTTTTGAACATACAAGTTAATTACGAGGAAGTACTCAAATAACTGGACTATGTGACTAACATAAAATATTATCTTCGTGGATCTTTATTTCTTCAGCCAAGAGTTCACAAACAAACAAATGTAATAAATGGTGGAAACTAGATTGAAAATAAATACCTCTTGTTGGATGCGAACACCAATATCTCCAAGTACAATGTTTCCCGATGCATCAGTAGCATTAGTTTTCTCAACAAGATTCTGCATCAAAAACAGCATCTTAGAGACATTTTCTCAGATATCATGTCATCAAATTCAAACATCTCTAAGAAACGATTTTTCATCATCAAAGATGGAAAAGGCAGTCAAACCAATTCATCAAACAATTATAAAAGAGATATTCTGGTGCATTCACCCCTATTTCAAAAATACCTATTTTAGAAGGCGAAATAATATTCAACCAATTGGAGCTTTTATACTTGCAACTAAGCACCTCTGAATTTCATCAGAGACTACAAACATTTACATTGACAAAACATGATACACTTCAGAAAACATCAATAATTTATTTTAAAGGAACATATTTGCAAAATTGCCAAAGAATATATGACAATCTTTTCTGCAGTAAAGCGAATGAAATCCACAGCTACAATTCGCATAAAAGCAGAAAAAAGTTACTGAAATCGAGAAAAATCTGAAACTTTGAAATAGAATTTAAAGGAAAAAACAATAGAATAGACAACAGATTAAAAAAGAAAGATGGAACCAATATTAAATTAAACCAGCAGCGTGTAAAAGCCTAGATAACTAGATTCGAGACATTGTAACCGAAAAAAGAAATTATATTCATCGATTTAGACATCCAACTGTGGAAGTTCTTTGCTCACTACTATCATACACCATCAAAACTATAAATTTTTGATTAAATTATCACTTCCAAGAAAGCTTCAAATAGCTATATATCACCTGTCCAGCTCCTTCTGCAACACAGACCACAGCCGATCCCTTTGTCTCAATTAGGTATTTCAGATGCCTTAATACGCCATGAGGCCCATGCAAATTGAAAGGTACCTAAAGAATGCACAATTTGGATGCATTAGTAACATGCATTTAAAGAGTGTGATGGGGATAGCCGATCAGACTTTAATTGTTAACAGTCAGCATAAATACCTCTGGGATCAAACATATGTCAACTTGTCCACTAGCTAAGGATGATTGCATGGCTATGAAACCACTGCTACGACCCATCAATTTCACAATTCCGATTCCATGGTAAGCACTATGTGCCTGGTAATTAATTAAAGGAGAAAAAAGAAACGCAATAAGTTTAACATCGAGGAAACAGTGACCGGAAGGAGTTTTGGCGAATAAGTTTAAGTGGAACAGAATTATGTAATGCATGAATTCAAAAGTCAAACAAGTTTTTTCATATCAATATCAATAATCAAAGCTGATATACCTCAATGTATGCAGAGTTGATTGCTCGTTGTGCTTCTTCAACAGCAGTATCAAAACCAAAGGTTTTGTCCATCAGCAGAATGTCATTGTCAATAGTTTTTGGAACACCAACTACAGCCACTTTCAACTTTCTTTTGCGGCACTGAAAGGAAAAGTTTACAAACATATAGATTTAGAAAAACAAAAAACCAGCCCCTTTGGTGATGGTGAAGGTTTTCAGAACTCTCAGATATTCTTAATCAAGAAGAAGATCTTTTACTGCCCTTCCTCGTCTGATATATTATTCATACATATGAATATATCAATCAAATTCAATTTGAAATGGAAAACATAGCTTAGAAATACCAAACATGGAAAATAAATCTTAATCTTTCAGTTACCCAAAATTATTGTAATGCCATGAAGTTGAATCAAATGACTAAACAAATTTACAAACATTACTTAGGACTTTCAGGGAGAAAAAACAAAAAGTCAAAAACTACCTTTATTTCTATGAGTTCCATTTCTGAATTTAAGATAGTAATAACAAAGGAACCATCAAGTTCAAGATTAATAAATAGTACAAAAGTGCAGATCATATAAATCTGATATGAACCTCATCGTGAATAGCATTGGCCCCAGCATGAGTACCGTTTCCACCTAGCACAAAAAGCATGTTGATTCCTCTTTCCTGGCATCAATTTTGGAAACATATCAGAAACACTACATACTTGGCCTCTTGAGTCTGACCATTTTAAATCAATATCTACAATTCCTTCAAGAAGATGAAGTTAATACAATAGTAGTAAAAGAGTTTTGAGTACCTCCATACTACTGACAATATCACTGACGGAGGGTCCTCCACGTGAAACTCCTAACAAACTTCCACCTGAAAGGTGAACATTTTGGACTACTTTCCGCGATAGCTGAAAATCAAAGCCAATTAACAACGTAAAATTTTGGATGGAGCAATAGATATTTCAACAAACCATTGCTAGGAAAGAAACACGGATTACCGGCATTTCAGCCAAGTCTTTGTCAGAGAACCCACGATAACCAAAAGGAATCCCCACAATGTTTTTTACACCATATATTTCCAGTGTGATGACAATCTGCACAAGCTCATTATTTAAGCATGTATCAAGCAACAAACACTAAAGCATTCAGATTTCTTGCTAAACATGAAACTTAAATTTAAAAAAATATTTATGGTGCTACAATCCAACAATCGTTACTTCATCAGTTTACACTACCATGAGAATGAGACTTTTAACCATCACTTTAATTAATTTACTGTAAATACCTTTCTTTCATATATAGTTATGCTAACAATGGAACGAGAAACAATGAGAGAATATTTTGTGCAAACACATCTAAAATAGAAGAAAACCTTTGGTATACGGTATTTTGAAATTAGACTGATATTTGTTTATCAAGCGAACAATAAGAAGCATATTTTATTTCCTGAATCTCAGTCAGTGGGCAACTAAAATGAACGTTCGATTTCAGCATGAGACACAAGATTAAAAAACCAGTTAACAATTACATAACTAACAGTGAAAGCACTGAGCTGAATAAAATAGCATAGCCTAGCTTTTAAAATCATGCCAGCAATAAATTGAAATTTAAATATAGTGCTGACCTGTCTAATGACATCATTAAGACCAGGGCAAAGCCCACCACAAGTAACAATTGCAGCCTTCACTTCTTCTGGTTTGAAATATATTTTCTCTCGAGGCCCAGCACGATGTACCCTACGATGATATGTCATGTCACATAATACTAATAACTGCCAAATGAACTTCAATGTTGCATACATTAAACAGAAACAGCAATAAGGAAATATATAAAATGACAAGAAATGTGGACACATGTGATGAGATTGGATCTAAAATTACTAATTCTACTAAATCAATACAAAAGTTTGAAAATAATATTAAAAACAATTTAACATTATTTTACCATGTATTATTTAAAATGTGTGTAATGAAAGTATAGCAGTAAATGGAATAGAATGCTTGATTCGTGAACTCACAAAAACCTATAAATGAGTTGACAGTTGTACTTACCATTGTTCAACCCAAGTACAGTTAGGATCAATGCACTCCGCACCAGCGGATGTAAGAGACGAGTAATGTATGACCTGAAATATTAAAAAGATCAGAGGTTTTGACCAATCTATTCTAAATGTGAACCATTAACCACAACAATTGCAAGATTATTCCCAAAGAGCTTGAAGAATTTAACTTATGTCTGGATTTAAGATATAAAGATAAAACACAGAGAATCAAACCAGAATTTGCTTCTTAAGAAGCAAGGCTGGTAGATTTCTTTCCAAAAATTATTTATGCCAGATTTTTCAGGTAATTTTGAATTGTCAGTCCACTTACGTACTGTATAGATGGAAATTTTCAATTTTGAAGATTGAAAAGGGTAAATTTTAGTAGAATGATCTCAAAGCTCTTAATTGTTAATGATAAGCACAAGCAAAATTTCAACTTTCTATATCACAAAATCAGCAACGGGAATATACCATGAAATTTAAAGTTATATATGTATATAAATTACCTTAAGAAGTACTCTATCGTTATTGTTTATGTAACCATGCCACTCCTCATCCGACGGATAACCTTCCGAAAAATCTTCAGTTACTGGAGTTCTGCAACAAAAAGGAAAAAAAAATCGAAATAATTAATTATTTTAATAAATTCATAATTAAAAGGATAAACGCGATCAAATATCTAAAAACACAAAATCGCAAAATTTCAGACAAATTCCACGGAAGTTCAAAACAAATACTAAATTTTACAATTTTCTCACTCTTGGAGGTTAAAAAAAAAGAACGCATAACAAGGAGTAAAAATCTGCTGAAAACAGTAAAAAAAAGAAACTGTTTATTACCTCATTCTGAGACAAAATGTGGAAGGAAAAGATTGCGCATCGGGGAAAAGATCGGTGATGTGAGGAATATTAAAGCGTTTTTCGAAATCCTGCTGGAACTTAGACTTCCAATCAGGATCACTAAAATCGATACAGTTTTTCGAGCTCTTTTGATTACATTCAACCTTGGAGAAAACTCTACGACTCCGTCTCTGCTGCGATCTCAGTGTTCCGAGATTCGAGGAACTAAATCCATGGCGGTAACGGAGGAGACGACGATATACGTTGTCGTTTCGAGGGAGGGTTAACTTTGAAGAAGCGGAAGTGGTGATCGAATGGGAGAGAGCTTCCATGAAAAAGCAAGTAAAGTTGAATTTTAGCTTTCTTTTCCCCTTGCTTTGGTCGTTGCAGGGATCAAAGATTCAAGTTTTTTTCTTTTTTTTTTTTTTTGGTAGAGAGAGTCATTGGAGGGAGGGGGAAAAAGGGCAAGAAAAATAAAAGGAGACAGAGAAAGCAGACAAATCGAAAACGGCAGGCCGTTTTGGCCGTGCAACTACAAACTTACAAATTTTGGCTTGCAAAACCGAGGAGACTTAAAATTCAACGGGGCGGTTGGCATTTCTTTGACCAAATTAACCCCTCTATTTTTAGTTTTGACCTCAATTTTCACGAACTGGTCATCAAATTACTTGTAACCAGCAATTAATATACATTTAATTTCTTCCGAACTAATTAGATACTCTAAAATCTACAATAATCTACAGTAATCCAATGAGCAAAAAAAATCTACAATAATCTCATCCGCACATAAGCCATTGATTTTGCTTATTTTGTAACTATTCAAAATTATTAATTTATACTTTTTATTATATTATATTCGTATTTAAAATATTTTATATCTATATAAATTTTAATACGTTAAAAATTTATATTAAAAATTATTTATGTATTCATATCGTATTATTTTTTAATATCGTATCATATTCATATTGTGTAACTATTTCGTATTTAATATTATTGGGTCTAATTGAAATAAAAAAAAATTAAATTTGTTGTATAACTTCTAAATATATGATTTCAATCATAATTAGTACTTATGTTTGAAGAGTTTAAATGAATATAAAAAAGGAGAATATATTGATAAGAACAATCTAGATTTGATTCAACGAGTCTTGTATAGTAAATAAATATAAATTTAGACTCAAAATCTATACTAACTAAAAGTTGTTCCTTTGAGAATTCAAAGCCTTTGTTCAGGGTTCAACCAAGCAATAGAATTTTAAAATTTTCTCTCTCTCTCTTTTTTTTTTCGGTTAATTAAGTCATTGAATTTCATTTAGTAAAGAAAGAAAAGAATAAGAGAAGGGAAAAAATAGAAATAATGTGTGTTTGTATTATTTTTTTTGTATGTTTAAATTATTAAAAACTAGTATAAAATTTTTAAATCTTAGTAATCTGGATATATTTTTTATGTATTCATGTATTCGAGTCATATTCATGTTATTTTTCATATTTTTTTATTATTTTTCCTATATGTGTTCCCTTTGTATTTCAATTCATTTTATATTTTATATAGTTTATTATTGTGATTCAATTTAGAAAAAATTTTGTATATTCATATTATGTATTAATTCATGACATATTTTGTATAATTTATAATAATGATTCAATTTAGAAAAAAATTATTTTTTGTGACATGCTTGTTTGTAAAGTATTATAAGTTTATATAAATTTTTACAAATTAATAATTCATTTTATATAAATTTTGATATGTACATCCATTTTTCATATTCGTATTATTTTTCATGTCGCATATTAATTATTTTCTCATGTTATATTTGTATTGTATCTTAATTTACTGCATATTTTGTTTAGTTTATCATACAAACTCACAGTAATTCAATTTTAGCTACAAATTCATTTACTGAAGTAGTATATCATTATATTTATCATATATTAATATAATTAATATAAATATCATCTTTAAAATTTTAATCAAACATCTCAAAGGTTAATGAGAAGCAGATTCTAGTCTTTGTAAATATTAGATAATAGCACAACACTTTTTGGGTGATAAGTTAAATTTAAAAAAAAAAAATTGAAGAAATAAGAAGTTATTAATAATATGTATTGATTTTTGGGATAAAAATATGTAGACAAAGTGTTTTCTTTTTTGTTTTTTTAAGTAAATTATTAAAATAATCATACTAATATATATTATTTTTATTTAATAATATATTTTATTTAATCTTTAATTGAATCGATATCATTAGTTAAATAATATAAAACACTAAATATAATTCATTTACAATTAATTAAATTCAAGGATATCATAATTTTATGAATAATTAGATGTGTAATTTGAATTCAATTCATAAATATTTGTACTATATGAATCAAAATTCAAAATATTAACTTAAATAACATTAAATTTATACTCGTAGAAGTAGGAAGAAAAAAAAAACCCTGTTTATCGAGAGATCAAAATCAAGTGTTTTTATTTATTTATATTTATTTTTTGAAATATCTTTTAATATTTATACTATTATAAAATTAATAATTGAATTTAATATCACGGGATAAATGATATTAATTCAATTGATAAATTTAAATAAAAAAACTAAGTAATTTCATGGTAACTAATAATAAAATAATAATACAAATGTCTTTCAAAGTTTTTTATTATATATATATTTTTTTAAAAAAGTAATAACTTCTTCAAAAGCTATCCACATACATTTTGAAACTACACATTTATTTAAAAAATTACTTTTTTACTAAAAAAATTACTCATATTTTATATGAAAAAAATGTTCTCACTTTTTTACTTAAAACGATCGATCTTTTATAATTTATTATTTATTTAAAAACAAATTAAAATTCATTTACTTTTGTGGCATATCAAATTTTAATCATATATCATATATAATATAATAAAATAAGGTACAAGCTTACTTGATAAGCATTGCTGACATAGCAGCTTACGTAGATCTTATTTTGATGACACAAAAGATAATTTTGATTTTAACTAATATTGTAATATCTAAAATACTGGATTAAATCATTAGATTAATTAATTTAAAAATTTTTAATTTTTTATTAATAATATATATGATTTAAAGTAGTTAAAGATTATATTTTTTAAGATTAAATATATCATTATTCAAAATTCAAAAAAAAAATTAATTAAATTTTTTTAGATGATCTCTTATTAATCTTTTGATTTTTTTATCAATCTAAAATCAAATTAGGAAGTGATAAATAAAATCATGCATCAAAAATCAGAATTTAAAAATTTTCAAATTAAATATTTTCATTTTATCAATTATCAATTTTTATATTTTTATTCATTTAAAATCAAGGTTAAATAGTATTAAATAAAATTAGTCATCTAAAATCAAGATAAAGCTGTAACAAAAAGTTAAAATTTAAAGAATTTCTTTTATTTGACAATATTATATTTTTTAAAAATTTTAAAATCTTAATTGTTACTTTGATAAATTTTCTTATTATCTTATTTGATTTTTTCAATTAAAAAATATACATATCACTTATTATATTTATTTTAAATTTGAAAAACATTTATCGATTTAAAATTATGCATACATCTTATTTATTAGCATCTAATAAGCGTTATATAATTTTTTTTGTTTCAATGTGAAACTTTCGTTTAAAATGTGTGATTTTTTTATTTTTTTTTTCAATTCACCATTTCTTTTGTTACACATTCATCAATTAATTTTTATTTTCATATAAAAATTTATTCAAAATTAAAAAAATATAAAAAAATATTTTCATTAAATGATTGTTATATATTTAAAAGACTATATTTATATCTTTTTTTTATGTGATATGAATAATTTGAGCACAATTGTAACAATGAATGTGCGTTATTTTTATAATTTTATTGTTATTCAATTGTTTTCTAGAAAAAATATTAGCAAGAAAATAATATTTTTATAGAATCTAATTTTGATGTGGTATTAAAATTTTACATAATTTTTAAATATATTTCACATTACAAAAAAAAATGTACAAATTAAAAAATTGATGATCTATTGATAAATTAAAAAAATAAATTAAATAAATTTGATTCAAAATTAGATTTTAAATATATATTTTGTGTATGTATATACAAACAATTAAATAAATTTGATTCAAATTTAATTAAAATTTTGATAGATATATATAATTTTTATATGTTAAATATTAAATCCTTTGATATAAATTTTAAAAAAATACTTAATATACATTCATATATATATATATTTAAATAAATAAAATTAATTTATACATCGCATTAGTTATAAAATAATTATTTAAATACAAGTAATTGACGATAAGATCTCAATTCTTTAATTGCAGCAGGAGTTCCTTGTGAGGAAAGGTCACTTGACTATTTATTTTTGCCTTTATTTCATTATTATTATTTCCTAAAAAAATTAGCTTTTATTTTGATAGATGCTCTTTTAATATTTTTATATATTTTCATGTATTATTATTTTTTATATTTTATTAATTTTTATTAATAAAAAAAATAATTAAGTACGAGTTAATTTAGTAACTACTTTTACTGAAATACTTAAAATATAATTAAAAGTAATAAAAAATAAATGTAAATTTTGGTATTTTAAACTTTTAGATTAAAAAACTATAGACTTTTATAAAAAAATTGTCCATAACTCTTACAATAAACTATCTATATTAATAAAAAAATTTATTTATTTTTTATTTTTTAAGCACGCACAAAGTGGATGTAAAAAAAATGATTGAATTAATGTCACAAGTTAGTTTATTATTAATTTAATTATTAAAATTACTTTAAAATATTTAAAAATATTAACAATAATATAAACTTAAGGATAATTATATCTTTTTATAATCTTAAAAAATTACTCACTAATTATTTTCTTTCAAAACATAATTTTGTTATTTTATTTTCTCAACCACTCACTTTTTCTTAAAAACTCTTACCTCTAAACACTACCTAACTTTTAAAAATTACCTAATGATTTTACTTTTAAAATAACCACCCACTTAAAATATGTATATATATTTTTGCATATTTATTAATTTATTTTAAAAATATTCTTTAAAAAATCATATTTTAAATTGCATATTAAATGTGCCTAAATTTTAATTATATTTAAAATATTTTATATTTTATATAAAATTTTAAATCTATTAATAATTCATATCTAAATTTTAATATATTTATATTATTGTATTTTATTTATATTATTTTTAATTATATAATTGTACCCAAAATTATTAACTTTAAGATTTTTTTTTTTTCTTATTGAAAGTAGCGGAAGGGAGGCGCTGACTGATGGGTTGATTGGGGGTTTTAAGTAGTCAGAGAGACCTACCACGGGCGAATAATTTAGACTTCAGAAGGTTCGCATCTATTCTGCCCCCAACTTACCTAGGCAACGCAACGCACATGATCGATGACACATTCACGTTCCCCGCTGACGGCTTCCATCAAGTTGTTGCACTTTTCCGTGTAATATATTTCACCTACTTCGTTTAGTCTAAGCTAACAAATTTACTTAGCTTTAGCATGACGGAA
The DNA here is from genome assembly GCA_038381775.1 of Adansonia rubrostipa. NCBI lineage: Eukaryota > Viridiplantae > Streptophyta > Magnoliopsida > Malvales > Malvaceae > Adansonia > Adansonia rubrostipa. The sequence goes on from JBBYHM010000013.1 coordinate 9,651,383, forward strand.
AATAAATAATTAAAATTTAATAAAAATATATAAATATTTTTAAAATTTATTTATTACAATAAAAAATAATATTAAATATAATATAAATAAATAAAATATTAAATATTTTAAATAATGAATTATTTAACCAGACCCAAATGAAAGGGGAGGGCACACTGGACTCAGGCAAGACCTTGGAAGTATCAATTTGATTGAACTTAATGATAGGGTTAAGAAAAAATTTGAGAAAATCAACAACAATTATAATTATAATGTTTTATTCAATTTTTATTGAATTTAGAATGGTTTTAGTACAATTTTTTATTTATAATTTAAAAAATCATAATTATTTTAGTCAAATTAAATTTTATTTTTATTTATTTATAATTAGTTTTTAATTTTTTATAACACAAAAAATAAATATTTATTTCTAAATTATTAAAAAAATTTAAAGTACTATAAAATATATATTTTTAAATTTAAAAATTAAAAGTTCAAAAAATTTTAAAAAATAAAAAAATCAGACCAACGAAATTCAATTCGGATCGGTCAACATATATTGCATTTGGCTTAGTTTTAAAAGAGTAGAATGTTATATGCTATACATGTTCACGAGTCAAACAGGTTAGATTTTAAGTAAAAAATTTATAAATTCAAATTAATTCAATTCAAATTATTTTTTAAAAATTAAAATATTAATTTTATTTAAATTTAATTATAAAAAATATTAAAATAAAATTATTTTTAATATTTTAATATTTTTAAATAATAAAATAAGTGATTATGTTAAAAAAATAAATAAAAAAATTCTGAATCTCAAGCGTGTGCTACACAATAATTATGACGTTAAGAAACAATTTTTTTTTTAAATTCTAGACATGAAATTTTAACTTTTGTGCCCAAAAACCTAGAGTTGAGTAGAGGTACGAAATGTTCCTCTCCTTCTCAATTATTTAATTTCCTCTCTTTTCATTAATATATATATATTTCCCTCTTTTTGCAAAAGCCTGCTCAACAATTGCACATTGGCAATGTACTATAAAGATCACCGAGTTAGATTGCCTAGTGGGGGCGCCACGTTGGGGCGATTGTTAGTTAGGTCCCCACATTACCACCTGCTAGTTTGATGTGGTGGGTTTTTGAGCTTTGACCCTCCGCTTCCAATTTGAACTATAGTTTTCAAACGTGCGTTTTTGTCGATGCATTGTTACTCATTCTTCTTGTTCATGTTCGAATTTTCGCCCTCCAAACTGTGGAAATAAATGAAAGATGGCAAAATTCTCGATAAATTTTGCATTGATCCCCTTGTTATACTTTATCCAATTTCGTTTTTTAAAATTACAATTTTACTTCTTAAAATATTTTATATTTTCTTTTGTATTTTTAGCATAGATTATATATATATATTAAAATCATATATATATAAATATTTTATTTATACTATTTTAATATATATATGTACATTATATATATTAAATAATTTTATATATTAAAAGTATATTAACGAATAAATTATAATATAATTTTTATAATATTAAATTAAAAATAATTAATAAAAATTAAAAAAGAGTGGTGTGAAGCAACTATAGATAACAATTATAGATATGATTGACATCCAAAAATATTAGAGATTTCTAACTTTTGAAGCAAAAGTGAATAAAACAATTCCCACTCCCAAAAGATGCGCCAGGTTGGAAAGTGGCTGGGCCTGGGGTTGAACCATTAGTGGTAGGCTTACGAAGCTTCTAGCTTTTCAAGCACCTGACATACTCAAACTAGCTTGGGCAGATTGGCACCAGCCTTTACTTTGGTCCATTAGGATCAGCTCTTTAGCAGGTTAAAAGCTAGAATTTGACAGGTTTTCCGAACCAGAAACAATAGGTAACCTCCATGGCAACGGGGAACATACAAAATTGGAGCAAAACTACAATCCCTTCAACAAGCCCTATGAGAGCCTTAGTGAAAGGTACCTATCCGAGAACACGAATTAGAAAGTGTTGGTACTGTAACCTACATTGATTATGCTTCAAGGGCAACTCAAAACCCCTCCTTGAATAAAGCACCTGATCTAGGAAAATACCATAACTTACACTTTTCACACATGGCGATTTTATAATTCTGTTGCTTTTCAATTTGACTCCTAAATTTTAACCAGCCAACTAAAACAACTTCTCTATAACGGTCATTTGCCCTCAAAAGATCCCATGTAAAGTCAATTTCGTTCAACTCTACCATTGAATTTGGCCCCATTGCAAATGTCTTAATCCTTTTATTCTATTTACTCGAATTCTTTATCTATTTTAAAAAAAATCTATATTTGAAATATATTTTAAAATTAATATAAAATATAATTCTTCAAATATATTAAAAATAAAATTTAAAAACTTAAATATATTTCTATTAAACACTTACCCTATCTATCAGCCGCTACTTTAAAATGGCTGGTTTGACACTGCCACCAGCAAAAGCTAGCACAATCTAGAGGGTGGACCAGCAGGTCAAGTACTCCAAAGTAGCAGATAGACTAGGTTCTTCAGTTGCTTTT
>JBBYHM010000013.1:9654006-9668010 GCA_038381775.1 Adansonia rubrostipa
CTAGCACAATCTAGAGGGTGGACCAGCAGGTCAAGTACTCCAAAGTAGCAGATAGACTAGGTTCTTCAGTTGCTTTTTTCTAGCCATCATGCTATATATTATTTGTTTTTATATTAGAATTCCGAACTTTCATCAAGGTTTGCTCGTGTCATTTATTATTTGGTTCTTGCAGATTTCTGTCATATGCTGATCATGACCCCTAGATGACTATGCAATTTTGCGTCCTGATCTTTCTTGTGTTTACTTGAGTAAAAAGCTTGCCTAGAGTTTAATTGTTGTGCAAAGTTTATAGTGTTGTGGTTGGTGCAGATTGATATTAGGGAAAACAGGACTCAATTCGGAAGCAGAAAAACCAGGGGGCTAGACATGTCTGAAGAGTAGGGGGAAATTCGATGAGAGCTTAAAAAGTGACATAGAAAGAGATTAAATTATACCTTAAGCCATTTGGCACTTAGATTGCATAACCGGCTTTATCAGCACAGGCTCAGGACAAATCAAGGTAGGGTGATGACGAAACACTTTCTTCAGTCCCCGATCATTGAATGGGTTTGCCTCTGCAACCTCGGGAGTTCTCGATCAAACAATGTCAATGTTTGGGCAAGGCATGCTTGGCTCTAATGCTAAGGAGTTGATTGAGCTAAGAGTGTATGAGAGCAGGGCCAGACTGTGATTGAAAGATCATATATGAAGATAGGACACCAAGCAAAGACCGGGGTTTTCAGATGAATCTCAGCCTTGAAAATACAAGGAGAAAACTTGTCGTTGTTCTCAGGACACAGAAAAGGGAAATATTGGTCTCAATAACAAGTAGCCCAAGAGAATTGATGGGTCTAACCTTTTTTGAATGTAAGCCGGGCCAAGGTTGAATAAAAGGCAGCACAAGCCACTAAAGTTTAAGCTCGTGTAATGGAAAAGGCAACCGAGTTGTGTGTCCAGAGCTGATATCAGGACTCGTAATATTTTGGAGATTCAAGTTTGTAACCCAGTTCATGACTCATATCTTTAAAATATAAATAAATTAATAATATAATATAGAATAATGAAAATTTCTTTAAAATATGGATTAAAAAATGCTTTAACTTAAATAATTAAATTATTGTTAAACTTTTTAACAAAGCAGTAAAATTCATTATGGATATTGTTATACTCACTAAAGAGGTTTAAGGTCCAATACCAAATAAAACCTCAGAGGCCTATAAGCCTAGGACCACTAGCTACACCACCTAAACAGAATGACTACTTTTCATAACTAACTTGGTTAGAAAGGATAGACGAGGGCAATCAACTCCCGCAATTGATCAGCGAGGCAACCCAAGATTCTTCAAGACCTCAAATATAAAATGCGTAAAGATAAGCAAAAAAATTTCCAAGTTCATTTACCATCGTGCTCTTCCTGACTACTTTACTTTATACTTCATTATTCTTAAAATTCTTACCGATTTGAACATCGAAATATGTCCTATAGCACGAACTCGATTCCTTATGATTTCAGCATTAGAATATACCCTCATGAGTTTTTCTTCTTTGTTCTAGGTCTTCCTCCTTGACTTCCATCTTCACTTCTGCTTCCTCGCCTTCTTCCTTACAGGGAATAACCATCCAGCTAAAAACAAAAATCCTTCAACAGATATTATTCAAACTTAATGTAGCATTACATTTTAACATATATTTATTATCTTAAAATCATAATTAATTATTTAAAAATTTTAAGTTAGTATTATTTTAAAAAATGACATCCAAAAACTTGAATATTGCATACTCATATTTTAAGTAATCAACCACCATTTTATGAAAATTAAATGAAAAGAATTGATTATTTACTATAAAAATATCTTAATAATAAAGGATAATAATCAAATTAATTGAGATATAACAGATATGCATGATTTTGAATTAGAAATATGGTCAAATAAATTTAATGAGTAAAATAATTTTAACTTTATGATAATTTTAGAAAGTTTTGATGTTCCATTTATATTAATTTTGAAATAAAATTTATTGGTGATCTACAAACTTTTATCGATATTTCATTTTCATTCATGTTCTATAAAACTTGCATCGACCATTGACAATCTTTATTAATATTTTTCATCTATTACCTTCAAAAGTTAAACTTATTATCTTTGAGCTTCAATTAAAATTTTATTTTTATTCATAACTTTTAAAAATCTATATATTAGTAACTACAATATTTCCAAAGATTTTATGTTGATTTACCTATTAGTTAAAGCTAAAAAGTTACAAAAAATAAACATTAATTGTCAAGTCACGTGACACACCGTACACTTGTTAAGATCTATAAAATTTAATATTATGTATGTTAATTATTTTTTGTGTTTGAAAAAATAACGAATTTATTTTGTTTAAATAAATTTATTTTTATGCGAAAAATAAAAAAGTTGTTATTTATAATTTGAAAAAGTTAAAAATTTGAATGCAAAAACTAATTTTAAAAGCCTTAAATTATATAATTTTTTAAAAATAATATTGTCAAAAATAATTTTTTAAAAGATGAAAAATATTTTTATAGAGTATATAATATATTTAAAATGTATTTTCAGAATAAAATTTACCTTTATTTAAAAAATGAAGATATTTGGGAAAAAAATAAATGCGTTCTAATTTTAATAATTTGAAGAAACTTACTCCAAATTTAGGAAAAAAAATAGTAGTTAAGTTTCAATCAAGTATTAAAGAGTCAAACTTTATATGAGCAAAATTAAGTGTATTAAATATAAAATACGCACACACACGCATACACATATATATATATATATGCTTGCTACATAATTTTTTAAAAAATATATAAAAGTAATTGATACACATGAAACGGATAAAAATTGATATATGAAAAATGATATTTTGTTATTTTTTTACTTTTGACTAAAAAAATGGACATATGATAAAATTTTAAAAAATTGTGGACAGTATATATAATTTTTGAAAGCTATGGATGACTAAAATGTAACTTTTAAAAGTTATAGATAAAAATAAAATATTAATAAAGATAGTGGATGATAAATATAATTCTTAAAAGCTGAGGATGAAAACGAAACATTGCCAAAAGATTATAGATTATAGGTGAATTTTACTCTTAACTTTGATAAGTTTTAAATTTTAAATACTTTTAAATCTCAAATAAAGATTTGGCAGTTTATTTAAATTTGAAATATATATATATGTATGCATTATCCTAAATGCCATGAAAAAAGATTATCAATATAAGCTGCCATATCAACACATCTTATCTTAGTACTTTATTATCTTGTAATATATATGATAAGGTTATTTTGTATATTTGAATATTTGATTCAATTTATTGATACATACTATTTAACTAAAACATAAACAAACATATTCATATTTTTTATTCTCTAAATAAATAATAAAAATAGCAAATAAAGATCACTCCCATTTTAACGTAGGATTCAACTTTAAACCTTGTAAATTTCAATCAATAAATATCAAAGCCCAAAAGTCTAAATTATTTTCGGTCTAATACGTAAGAAGAAAGTATAACTGTAGAATCAACTTTCACTCTTTTTTAGTCTTTTACCTAAGTATCTTTGTCAGTTTAAGGATTTAAGATTAATTTTGTTTAAAGATTTATGATTGTTCTTCTTTAAGACTACACTTAAACTTAAACTTTAATTCCCATCTATGGATATAAATATATATTATTACTTATATCACACCTATTTAAGCAATCAACTTCCACTCTCGGATCCGACCGATATGGCATCTGAACATAAGAACTATCAATTCATCCAGCCTTCACTTTCAAGGTATAATATTGAAGGTGATCATCCCCTTCCCATGGGCCACAGCCATGTATAAAGAAGCAGTTAATTTTGTCATGCCCAATATCTTCAATGCCTAAGATTCGATATGGAGTTAGGCCACGAGGTCCAATCAACAGAAGACACCCCGTGACTTCAATTTTTGATTTATATATAATGTTCAAGTTGGATTTGGTCCATTAAACCGAAAACAATCAATTACCTGAGCCACCAATCCCATGTATTCATAACCAACTTAAGACATAAAATAGAAGTGTTCTAAGGCTGCCACGACTAAATTTAAATATTTTTTAAATTAAATTAAATTAATTTGAAAATTTATGTTATTATTACTTAAAGTGATATAAAATTTTTTAAATTATTTTTATTTTTATATTAATATATATAATTAAATTTAAATAAAAATAATTTTATTTATTTAAATAATAATTAGATCAAATTAATCTAAATTATTAAAACATTTAGCCAAATCAAGCATCCATGAAAAGGCTTAATACGAAAAGTTCGATAAAATATTTGTATCCTTATATCTCATATATTCTACACTCCTTTTCTCCTCTACTCCGATTTTTTTAATCGAATTAAGCAGTGAAACGTGTGCCTTTCTTTACAAGTCCACGATCTTCTAGCCTTTCTTCAGCCCAATCCATTGAACCCAAAAATTCCTCAACAAATTTCCAAAAGGAAGGCCTACGTGTATATTTTGAAAAGCTTTGACAATATTCACTTAGTATTCTCCAAAGTGGGATGGCATGTGGCATCCCACATTAAAGTTGCAAATGCCCTTAAAATGCTTTTGATGCTACAGTTTTTTTGGACAAACATATTTATTGGTCATTTTGGAGAGAGATGGTCTCTGGCAATGAACCGTCACAGTCCTTTCAACTATCAAAGCCTCAAAAAGAAAGAAAAAAGAAAAGGGTATCTCCATAAGGTGCAAAAGCCAAAACTTCTTTCTTAGCTTTTTCCCCCCTTTCTGGTTTTCCTTTTTTTTCTTTTGGTTCTTTGCTTTCGAAAGGGTAACAGTCCAAACGAATCTTAGGAGGACCCTCCTCCACCTTTTTTTCCTTTGGCTTCCCTTGTAGTGTCTTATATGCATTCTACTTGGATTTGGAGTCATCTAGGACCCAATCTCTGTCACATTTTGCATCCAGTTTTTCCTACATTTTTTTTCGATATAGAGGACACCAGTTTTGAGATGGATGAAAGTTTACGGATGTTAAGATTTAAACTTTATATTTCTTGAGTGTTACATTTTAAAAATGATTATAAAAATCAATCGAATGAAATTTTGATTTCTAATTTTTTTTTGAAAACATAAAATTTTCTTGTTTAGTGACACAGCTCTTGTTCTAAGGGTTAATGACATTGCCACAAAAATGAAGAACTCTCTTTCGTTCTTCTACTCTTTTATTATTACAACAAAGAGTTGCTTTGCTTTTTATCAAATGCATATTTCTCCCCACGCATGGCTACTAAATATAGGCCATGACATGTCTTTATAAGATTAATTATCATATTAATTAACATAATTAAATAGAATTATAATAAAAAATTCGTCCAATTCAAAGATTTCATACATTAAAAAAATTTGAAATTCAAGAAATCTCATCCGCTATTAATAAAGTTTTTAAATTTCACAAATAAACTTAACATACATAATATTAAAAATTTTACAAAATAATATTAAAAATGATATATATATATATATGATATTCTCTTACTTCCACTTATAAAGTTACATAATTTCCCCCAATGCCTATAAAAAAAACAAACTCCATATAGTTTTATATATATATATATATATATATCTTAGTGTCTACTTAATAAGGAAATTGGGTGGTGAAGCCTTGGCAAAGAATCAATTTTGTTTTAGGGTCGTTGCTTACATTTATATCATGTTGAAGTTATCAATTAAGGCTCAATAGATCATCTCCCTACGTACTAAAAATTTATATATGTTCTTAATTACTTATTAGATTGGATTTTCACAATGATTTAATTGCCGATAACAAACTGTACTTAATATTTAATTTGTTGCCTGTCAAATTGGAGACATCAGATTAATACGTAGAGGGCCAGAGAGCCTTCGTCATGGAGTCCGGTCTCCATTAAATATAATATAATAATTTATTATTATTTTTTTGGGTATAAAACAAATGGTAAATTACAAGAAAAATATAGATGTGGAACTTAAATTCATATATATTAAATATATTTTTTTAAAATTAAAACTATTACTTACAATAATATTTCATATTATATGCGATGCTTAGTAGTTAGTTTGTTGAATTTTGATATACTGAAAATTATAATTTATTTAATATGATAATCTTAAAAAGTGTTTTAAGAACACTCAGCAAAAATCCAAATTATTTCCTAATAGTATATTTACGTTAAATAAATAAGTATTAGTTACAAATGGGGATATAATAATACTAATAATAATAATAATAATAATAATAAGTCATTTAGAGTGTAGACCATTAGTAATATGGAAGAGAGATCAAATGGCATGTAAAATAAGAAATGTTAATTTGGAAGAGCATAAGAAATCGTTTGAATTTGGGGACATTGAAATTTTTTACTTTTAAAAATTGAATTATTTACATACATTTTGAAACATATTAAAAATCCCATATCAAATAATACTATGTTAAATTGTTATACACTCATTATTTTTCGTTTTATAAAGACTACCTTCCTATAACTGAAGCAAATGCAAGGAGTTTAGATCATACATACATATATATATATATATATATATATATATTTATATATATGCTTTACCATAAACCGATAAAAGCCAAAAACTTCAATTTTTTGTAAATCTGATTATCATTTGTATCTGTTCTCATGTAAGGTTCAGAACATGTCTAGAGAGTAAGTAATATTGTTTGGGGTCAAATATCATGTAGTTATGATTTATCAGCCTCCCTCTCTTTATGATATAGGATTTAAGCATTTGAACTTTGTTGGATGTTCATCTTCTAAAATTAAGAGTATGAATCAATTGAGCTAAGTTCTGCATTTACCAATATGATATGTTTGTTCAAGAAGCCATATCATCCAGTACCGAAAGTTGCGAAGGTAGATCCTGAAAGTTTTCCTGATTAGTTTTAGTTTCATGCACAATCAAGGGGGTAATTAAAATGATAACTCTCTCATTTAAATCACCCCTTTGATAATTTCATTATGCTTAAACATTGAGATGATCTAACAAATGGATTTGGGCAAATAACTAAGAAATTAGTTAAAATTAAAGTTCTCTGAAGCATTAAAAAGCTCTGTCAAATTGAAATTGACGTGAAGACCAGAGACATATGGGTATAGGAAACAAGGATATTAAGACCTTAGATTCACTATTGTGGAAATAAGCAGTCACAAACCTAAAAGAAAACTGGGAAATTTGCAGTTTTTAGTTTACTTTTTAAACTCCTGGACCTTTCGATCTCTGGCTTCTATTTAACTTAGACAAAGCAAGGAATAAAGACAAAGAGCAATATTAAGTAATACAGGTAAGAAGAAGATGATCAATCACTATCTGATGTAATTATCCTTTGAAACAAAGATTCCCCCAACTGGACCACAATTCATAACAACAACATGCATTTCCCTATGCAGCTTTCTAACTGATACTACTGTGGTTTTAATTTTCCCGAATCAAGCAAAGTATCCTGAAAGAAGTGCATACATATCTTATTGGTAAGCTTTTGGACACTAGAGCAAGCAAATTATCACAAGATCAGCATATATCTTCGCTAGTGAACTGGAAACATCAACAACCCTTATCTATATTCTATAGAAGTAGTAGCAAAAGGGCCCAGAAGTTAGCACATCCCACATCGGAAAATCTTACCTTATACAGGGAATCAGGTCCCTCTTTTACCTGCAATGTAGTTGAATTCTGACTTAACAGTTCCCTGTTAGTAGTAAATTATTAATTACCCCTTCCCCTCCCCTCTCCCTCCCAACAATAAATAATCTCTTTATTGTTACCATTAAGACATGTTATATAATTTTTGTTAATGAGACAATGAAAGTTATGCCAGTTTATTTCAAACATTTGTATGTCACCTTTTAAGACAAATATTTTAGTTGGCTTGGTTTACATGGGAAACCAAACCTAAGATATGGCAGTTTACTTCTCGTAAACTATATATATATATATATACACACATTATCAAGACATTCAGCCAATTGGAGCATTGTTGACAAGACGTATCAAATATCATTTTTTCCTTTCACAACAAGGAAAAAAAGGTTAAATGAAGACATATAGTCTAATGGATGCGTTGGGAATTAAGAAGGGACGAGGAAGAAAAATTGAGTCTAGGAATCTTAAGGGATGAGCCACCTAAAAGGCTGAAATTCAAGTGATCGGTTTTTTATTAAGGCGACTGGCTGGAGAGTTATGTTTTTCTTACTCATCTTCGTTATTTGAATATTGTTCCAGTGATATAATTTTTATAAATTTTTTAAATATATAAATTTTTTTATAAAAAAATTATTCATATTTATATTAAACACATAACGGATAAAAACTTATATTTTGAGTTTTTTTTTTTTTTTTTTTAGTTTCCCTTGCTGCTGGGAGAGAGCCCACATGTTTCCTTTGGAAGGATTGAGAAGAAAAAAAGAGAAGGAAGAAGAAACAAAGAAGGAAATAGAGTTAAAAGATCGAGCTTTGGATCTATCGACTTTCTCGAACACGGATTCATAACCCACAACTGGATTTGAAATTTTTGCATGGTAGAAAAATAGTTACTGTAGATGATGCATATCTTCTGTTTCCCAAAAAAAAAGCATAAAAAAGGGTCGCATAAAATGAAACCCCTTTTACCTTCATCAATCTTTCCTTCCCAAGGTGATCTATATATGAACAAGTTTGAGAGCTTCGTTATTTTACGCTTACAATAATTAGTAGTGATGAAAGAAAGAGCAAAATGTTTTAATTAATTATTAATAATAAAAAAAAAAACAGACAAACAAACAAAGATCAGCTTCTCTACTCAAAGACTGAAAAAGTAAATGCATTACCAGGAAAAACAAAAAGGAGGCCCCCATGATCATAAACCTTTGTTTGCTTCAATATTAAAGCTAAAATGTGGTATGCCATAGATTCACTGGAGAAAAAAATAAATAAAAAAAAAGGAGCACTAAATGAAGTGAAGACTGAAGAAGAAGTGCAAGAAGGAAAGGCAAAGTGCTGTGAAACATTGAACGGAAGAAGTAGGATCAATGTTGAAAAAAAGATGGAAAAAAGAAGTGCAAACATTCAATGCCACTACAAACTCAAGAACCACCCCAATTTCCCCTTCCTTTCTCTCACTTCTCTCAAGCACACATATATATCAATGTTAGCTAGCTAGCTTAGGATTTTAAGGATGTAAAACATTCACAGAAATGACCATTAGCTCATAGAGGAATTGAAGTAAGCTTATATAAAATGTTGATGTCTCCAAAGATAAATCATGCTTGATCCTTCCTTTGCCTGTCATCTCAGTTAATACAAAAGGTTCTTACTCGTGAAAGCTCATAATCTTCCCAAGCTCAAAAACCAGATTAGAGCTCTTCCATTTTCAGGCCTCTTGCATTGCATTGCATGTCGCCACTTTGCCTCAATCCGCCAATATCTAAACCCATTTTTACATTAAAATAGAACTTTGAAATGCAACAATAAGGAAATATATTAGAACTAAAACTTCAAGTACCCATTAACATTACGTAATAACCTAATATATAAAAACCAAACTAAACAAAACTATTAATAACCCATTCCCAACATCATAATCACTACCAAAGTACCCCAGATGCATGTCGAACCCCAAAAATCTAACTAAAATCCCGATGAAGTAGTTTTGAACTTAGCCAGCCAGCCAACTTTTTTGTTCTTTGTTCCCTCTCTCAAATTCATTAATAAGCTGTTTTCTAGGGTTTCTTACCAAGAGTGTGCTTGTTATTATGCATCCAAACTTTCAAGACATGCCTTTTCACCCCATTTTCGTTGCAGAACTGTTGAACAACCGCTTCATCGTGTTTCTGAATCCGCCACCCCAGTCGTTCAGCCAACTCCAACATCTTGTCCTTTTGTTCCTGCGTAAACTTTGTTCTAAACCTCTTCCTTGAGCTCCCTTGATTCGAAACATCCTCTTGGTCTTCCCTGCTGTGTCCTCCGCCTCCTGACGTTGACGGTAAAGCTAATGGCCTTTGCTGTCCCGCCATGTGGAGGTACCCCGCTGGTGCTCTGAAGTAAGTTGTGAACTGCGGTGGCTGGTGGTGGTGGTGGAAGTAGAGGTCCGTCGTGGGGACGGAGTTTGGAGAGCCGAGCTCCGATTCCCTACGGTGGAAGTTACGGTGACAGTTACAAGCCGCGCATTTGAGAGCGTCGAGGGTACCTTCAGTTCCAGCCGGCATGAACTCACCGCAACCGTCGACGGCGTGACCGCCGATTCCCACCGCGTGGTTCTTCAAACACTCCCTATACCTTGGCTTCCTCTGCTGTTGTTGCTGCTGAGCGGTTGGAGTTATTGAACCCGGTTCAACACTGGACATTTTAACTCTCGATGAGTTAGGTAGCGAGTCATAACTCGGCGCCATACCCATCTCTTCTTCTTGCTCCTCTTGATCCTCAAACTCCATTCCCCCCCCCACACCCCCCCCCAAAAAACCCTCAAAAAGAGATTTTTAATAAAAATTTCTTGATTAATAGAGACGAAAACGAAGATAAGAGGTTAAGAGAGTGTGGCTATAATTGTTTTTTTTGGGCGTGGGGGATTCTTACTCTCTTTTTCTATCTGCAAAAGAAGCTGTTTTTTGGTTTCAAAGGGTCCTCACTCCATGTTGTAAATATAACACTTTCCGGCTCCTCTAAAATCAACTCCCTTGCTTGTTCCCATTTTTTGTCTCTTAATTTTTACCGCACTGTAAAAATAATTTTGTTTCTTTTTAACTGTGGGGTGAACATAATAAAAACAGAGTTGCTACGACGAAGATTGCAGGTTGGGTTTGGGTTTGGGGTTGCCCACAGTTGGTGGGTACAGTCTGCAGAGCGGACAAAGAAAAGGATTCGAACACCTTCTCACCCGCCAAACCACGCGCTTTTCTTTAGATTTGGTAATTTATATATTTTATAATAATATATTTATATTTAAATTATTTTATATTTATATAAATTTAATATTTTAATAATTAATATTATATAAATTTTAAAATATTTATTTATATACATTGTATTTATATTTTTTTAAATTATATAATATTTTAATTATTTTTTTATTTTATATATATTAACTCAAGATTTATTTAATTTGTTAAAATAAAATAAAGGGCTAATAAAATAATAATTCGTGAGAATATAATAAAAAATGAATAAATATTATTTGTTAAATGAAATAGAGGATAGATATTATTATATTATTTAGTTGGTTAAAATGATTTTAAAGAATAAATAAAAGACATAGATAAAATGTTTATTTTACCCTTAATCAAATAATAATATTTTATTATAAAATTTAAATTATTTTGTAATTTATAACAAACTATTAGTAATATATTTAAATTAATATTTTAAAATTTTATGTTGCAAATAATATATAGCATATATTTATAAACTTTATATTTAAAATAGTATTTAAAATTATATTTTAAATTAATATTAATATAATATATAAAATAATTTGTTACATATTATGTATAAAATATAATATAATTAATTTTAAAAATTAATACTATATATTTAATAATATAATTAAAATCATCTTAAAATAATATTTAAAGATATTTTTCAAAATTATATTAATACCCAAAAAGTTTCCTCATTTTCTCTCTCTCATCTCTCTAAAACCTCTCCCCCTCTCTAAAACGTCATCTTCAATCCATCCGTTCAATTGAAAACCTCATCCTCCCCATAAACCACCGCCAAAACTCAGCTTCAAGCCAACGGTCGCCACCGCCGCCCGATAACTTAAAATCCTCATATTTCACCCATTTTTTCCACTTAATTTTTTTTTTTAAAATGCACGTAAAGACTTAGATCTAAAAAGAAGGTCACGTTAAAACCCAACAAACCTTAATTTCGCCACTCCTCAAAGCCTATATTTTAAGAATGTTCTTTTCCTCCCTTTATTCTTCCTCCCCACTAAATTTGAATCTCCAAATCCTCCTACAACTACTAAACTCGAAATCATAGCAATTTCTCTCTCCTTTATTAACTTTTTTGATTTTTGGTTGATTTTCTTGATGTTTATATATATATATATATATATATTTAGGTATTTTTGTAAAAAATTTTGTATTCTAAGAAAGGTTGGAATAGCCATTTGGAGGGGTAGTGCCAAGTGGATATGAGATTTTAAGGAATAAGCTCATAATATATCATTGCGAAGAATGTGTATTGAAAGAATCCAACGGTCATTACATTAGCCAATTGAAAAGACCCATGATATAACCATTTTGATAAATCAACAGCTATCAATGTTTTTTGAAACGAGATCGTTTTATGATCCGGTGAGAATGACTTTCTTGTCTAATCAGTTTAATCATTTTCAAATAGACCATAAAAAATAACATTGTATTTTATTTATTTTCTATATTAATTTATAAAATAATTGATTGATTTAATATTATGAATCAAGTGATATCAATTTAATTGATTAATTTAAAAAAATAATTCAATAAATTTATAACATCAAGTAATCCAATTAAGCATTAATGTCTTTAATTTTAAAAAAAAAAACAAGAAAAAAGTACGGATAATTTTAATAAATTATCCGTTCTTTTTAAAGAAAATAATTTATATAATTTAAGCGTAATCAATTTTAATTCATCTTAATAACAAGTTACAAAATGCAAATTATCATATTTTTTAGATGAACATCGCATTTTAGCGTTTTTATATAATTTGAACTTTCAACACACGCATCGTATACATAGGTTCCAAATCAATTATAACTCATCAACCCTAATTTTGACTTACCAAGATATGAGCTTTGCTCTTAAGCTACTAGAGTGTCGAGGCAACATAGGTTGTTAGGATTTAGCTGGTTAAATTTGGTAAACGATTAAAGGGCTAAGTTTGGTGTCTGAGGTTGTTACGAGGCGGAAGAAGAAATGAAAACTCTAAAGGGCTAAGTTTCAAAACGACAACATATTTAAATAAAAAATTTTATTGTGAATTTGTTTGGCTTTTAGGGATTTTTTTTTTCAATTGTGACTGAATTTGGGTTAGAATTTTGAAAATCATTTTTTCTAAATATAGAAATAAATTTTAAGCTTTAATAGTTAAAAGCTATATATTTATCCACTTAAATATGGTTGAATGTCTATTCGATTATTTTAAAATTTTTACTGATTTAATTTTATCTGATTTAACATAGCTTTGTGGACCGAGCATGTTAATAGTCTACGCCGTTGAATCAATTCAATCAACCAATTCAATTTGATTTTTAAAACAGTGTGAAGCATTAATACGGTTTTAAGTATGAACTTTAGACCAAAATGCAATAGCCACATGAAATATGGTTACATTTTTGGATGTTGGTTGAATTGAGAAATACGTAGATCCACTAAGGAGACTCTTTCCGCAATAAGATGGGAAAAAAAAGGCTCAATTTACACTTGCTAATAGCTTTCAATTAATTAGTTAATTTCATGCAAATTTGTTCTAATTAATTGAAGGCATGAAGTTGCAAAATATAATAATAAGTACAACAATTGCAATTCAATGCAGTGATTAGTGAAATTGTGTTGAAATAAAATGTTGAATTTCAATCATTAAAAAAACTAAAGGTAAGACATGATAGTCTCTCTAACTTATATTCTATAGGTGCGCAGCTACCGCAAGTTTGCAACCTGCCAACAAACAGTTTTCTTCTAAGTTTCTATTGTCAGATCAAGGTCACTCCTAAGTTTTCAGATTAATATCCAGCCTCAAATTAATTGCTATTATATTTGAGGGTATCATTTAAATATATATTTTTATTTGAATCTAATTTCGTTTAAGATTATTTAAAATTGAATTAATTTAATACATTTAAGATTTTATTCTTAAAAGGCTTATTTTGAAGATTAAATCCATCGAAGAAAAACTCATTTCTAATTAATTAAATTATTCTTATGAATATATCAAAATATGTTTAAGAATCTATAAAAATATTTTTATTTTATTTAGTGTCATATAATGATTGGACGTCGTAAGTCAATG
>JBBYHM010000013.1:9692648-9713281 GCA_038381775.1 Adansonia rubrostipa
GATGTTTTCTTCTTTGAAACAATTTAGTGACTTGTTGAAGAAGGGCATCATAACCTAGTTGTATATTGGACCTTAAATCTTGAATGATTTTAAGTATAACAAATGCCTTGTTTATTGTGTAAAGATAAAGACTTTCCGTTTGCTACTTAAAAAAGGTGATATATATGGAAGGAACCCAAATCTCATGACTTAACCGTAAAAACTATGACAACTCACATTTTACATTGTATATGTAATGTACTAACTATATATTGGAGGTGACAAATATTTCTTTCTTGCCTAACTTGGTGGATCTATAAAACAAGAAAGAGGTAGGGTGATTACTAAGGAGCATGGCTCATGGATTACGGCCTTCTCTTTCTTTCTAATAAAGCTTTAGGGTCACATGGCTTTCCTTGCTACATTGAACTCGATTCTAAAGAATAGAGTCAAATTTGGAAATTAATATATATATATATATATATATATATATATCAAAGCGTCCTAGAAATGATCCTAAATTTCATATTTATAATCTTCGTGTTGTTTCCAAGTAGCCAAATTGTTTATTGTCAGAAAAAAAAATTCTATAAAACAAATTATCCAATGATAAACATATAATTTCTTGTCTTATCTTTTTAGTATATTTCATTTTTTTTGTATTGGTCTCAATATGAAATTACATATGTTAAAATTCAAATATTGAATTTATTAAATATTATTTTTTTAAAAAATAATTATATAAATTAATTAAATTAAATCACTAAGTCATTTAAAAGAGGTTATAGTTACCTAATGTGAATGTTTGGGCAATTAGCATGGATTATGGAGAAAAGACGAAGTAATTTGAAGCAATCGACCGTTTGCAAATCCTCCCAATTAGACTCGACCAACATTTATTTGGGTTCTTTCCATCAAGCCCAATGTTTATTTTGTTGAGATTTTTAATCTATTTTTATCCCCTTCAATTTTTAAATTAATTCATATGAAGAAGGCAACTTCCACTTAAGCCGCTTAAACTCGGTACTTTCAAAATTCTGTCAACGGCACGCATATCCGTCAGAGCTAATATTCAATAGGCTTATTTTGTTGAGAATTGAGAGTGCCGTAAAGTGACAAAGATGGCCGGTCCAAGATTTTCCATTTTTTCAGAAACCAGAAATGTATACAAATATAGATTTAATCAAAGGCAAATAGAAATGGCCTGACAAAAGTTGAGTATTATTATATCAGCCAGTTCTTGCAATTTCTAGAAATATTTCTGCTTAACCATGCTCCGAAGGAAGTAAACCAAAGCCACCCTGGATTTCCATGTCACCATTTGGCTGGCAGCAATTTCTTAATAAACTGGATTAAATACAGTAATTAAGAATTAAGGTAGATCATAAGATGCTGGACAGAATTAAGGAAAGTCTCGGTTTAGTTAACACGCTAGCTGAAATTATAAATTTAAGTTTTCAAAGTAGACTCTAGGCAAATGGGATTATTTAATTATTTTTGGAGCATTGACATAGCAGTTCTTTCACAATATTTGAAATCTAATTACTTGAAGGCAGGGTTTTCTCCGAATACTTCATTCAATCAATCGTAAAAGATAACATTCAGTAGGTTAAATCTCAACATTTATGACTTTTTCTTTATTTTCAGGCTATGAATTTTTTTGTACAAAAAAAATCTAGATACTAAGTTAGCTAATTATAATATGATTATTATGTTGTACAAGTAATCTTTTGATTATAGATACTTGGGTCTCAAGAAACTTATAAGCCATTGCCCTTGTGAGATATTGAATATATCAATTCAAGGTTCCAACTTCCAATTTCTATAGCCTTTTTAGTACGGGGTGAAAGCCGAAACAATGTCAACTACAAGATTGATGCTTTGTAGCAGCTCGAAATTTGGTTTTTCTGCTGGAACATGTCAAGGATTTGAATCTTACCTCAAATCAAGATGCAACTATCAGCCAAGTTTCATAATCAAGCATGGATTGCTGCCCCTTGGCATCGACAACCGGAAGACTCAAACGAAAATCAACGCAAAGAAGTATGATCAATTCCTCTCTAGTTCCCCATTCAATGGCTATATAATAAAAGCATAAAATTTGATTAGAATATGCTTATGTTTGACTATATATATATATATTCTAAGTTTTAGATGATTCTGGGATCAGGATTTTATGCAACTCAGTTGAATCTGGAGCTTCAACTTCGCCTGGCGGATCTTCAAATTCCTGGTATAAGTAAGCTAGTAATCAAAAACCGGTGCTTTTCCCTTTTTTTTTTTTTTGTTGTTGTTGTTCTTGAATTCCCATGATCTTGAACTGTGTTATTGTACTACAAATATTACATCAAAACAGGAAAACCTGGATAGTGGGGATGTTATTGTCAACAGTGCTGTCGTTTTTGAAGCACAAATGGGGACCCTTACTAGCAATAAAAAGTAAGTTTTGAAATCAATTTTTTATAAGTTCTGATATCAAATGATATAATAAAAAACAATTGTAACTAGTCCTGGAATAATACTACTTATTTGCTGATCATGGAGTTTAATTTCTTAGAATCATATCGGTGGATTTTGATGATGTTGTAGAAAAGGTGGACACGGTTGTGGAAACGGTGGAATGTGCGGTGGAGGTAGTGGAGAAAGTGGCGGAGGAGGTGGAGAAGGTGGCGGATGAAGTTGCTGATGCACTTCCGGAAAATGGAAAGCTAAAGGTAGCAGTTGGTTTCATTGAAACAATAGCCAAAGAAACAGCCAAGGATGCTCGTATTGCAGAGGAGCTAATTCAAAAGGTTAACTGTGTATTTCACAAAAATGGTCAACCATTTTCATTTTTCCTTTTTTAATTTAAGTGGCATTATTCTTTTTTGCATTAATTGATACGCAATTCTTTTACACATCTAGACTATCTTTTAGATTCTTCATTTTTTTACATATTTATATTTCACTTATTTCTGACATGTAATTAAATACCGATATAAAAATATAATATTTTAAATATATGAAAATATTTTAAAATTTTTGATATTAAAAACATTTTTTCATGGGTCAAGCTACAACTCAAAAACTTTTTTCCTTTAACCGGGCTTGTATTAGGTCAGAATTAGGCCTACCCATTATTATTTAAAATAATATTAATTTTGATATTAATATTTATAATTAAATTTGAATTTAAAATTTTGTTATTTAAACAATTACAAAAATTTTTACTATGCATTTGACCTATCAGATCCAGCAAGTTGTCAAACTTATAAATAAGTATACTTATACCAAACATATCTATATTTTAAATTTACTTTGAATTTAGATAACATAGTTTACAGCTACTTGCTTGGATTTTTCCTTCCCCTTGTGCAAGCTACAAGAATGAGACGATGAATGAATTCTTTGATAATTGCATGGCAATTTGGACTTACAATTCCAAGTTGATTAATTTGATGACTAATTTCACTTTATTCTTTTATTCCAAGGGAAATAAAATATCTACCGTTTGTGAACATTTACTTAAGGCTATGTATTTTCTTGGTTAGGAAGTCTTCTTAGATCATTTACATTGTTGTAAATTATGAATTACTTGCTAATTACTTCCTTTTTTGTCCCCTAATGCAGGTGGAGAATGTGGAAAAGGAGGTAATTGAGGTAATTGAACCCTTGATTGAGCCAGTCAAAGACCAAGTGGATAAATTGGTTGAAAATCATGATAACAAAGATACATAGACTTTATATTAAGTCAAAGTAAAAAAAAAAATTCATTTTTTTTTTACAATTTTTATATGTTTGTATAAAAAAAAAAAATAGACATTGTCGTAAACTTTACTTCTCAATGGAAACTTGGACATTCATTTTGCATACTCATTAATTCTAGAAAATTTTGTTCAGAAGTGCACATGCTTAAGGAAAGGCATTCATTTGGCGCTGCCTTGTTAAGCTTTTAAGAACAGTAGATGTAGGATCAATGGCTGGAAATTGAATTGGATTTGTTAGGCCCTACAAACTATAAAATCTAGCAATAAACAAATAACAAAATTATCTCCCAAACATTCAAAACCAATTTGCATTGTTTTCCCAACAAATTTTGGTGCAACTGGCTTATATGAAGGTTACATGCGTGTCTTGATTTGTTTTTGCTTTGTTTGCAAGAATTTGAGTGTGGGTAAAAATTGCTTTTATTGAATTTGAAGTTTGTTCGATCCAATCATTTTTAAAAGATTATATATAAAAATTTTTATTTAAATTTCATTGTTTGCAATCTCTTATGTTAATCCTAAATCGCTTTATATATATATATATATATATATATGAACACCTTATTTTTTGTTTTTCTATAAGACGGTGCATGTGACTCCATTACTTGTTTTTATTGAATTCAAGCTTGATTGATGTTATCACCTTTAAAAAATTATATTTGAAAAATTTTAGTTTAAATTTTAATATATGTAATCTTCTTTCTTAATTGTAAATTATTTTCTGTGTAAAAAAATTATTTTTGGCTTTTCTTTAAAATGGGGGCATGTGACTCCATTACAGCAAGAGTTTAATTGTATGGAATTTGGAAGACAATTGCTTTGCTGATTGGTTTGGGTTGAAGAGCTTATCGATTCTATGCCTTTCAAAAAAAGAAGGGGGGGGGGGGGGGATTGCATATTAGCAATATCCCTTTTTAATCTTGCGAGATCCAAGTTATAATTGTAGAAATTTGGAAATGAATAGGGTACGTGAGCGATTCATACATTGTATTTCTTTCTTTTATCAACGGTTCCATCAATTAAAGATTTTTACATATAATTAAAATTTAATTTTTAGCTGTATCTTTAATTTTTAAAAAATTTATAAAATTATTCCATTTAAGTCTTAATTCATAAACCCACAAAATCCTTCATATTGTATCTAGTTTAACCCAAGCATCGTAGACAAAGAATAACTCATAATTAATACAAATAAGATAAGGTTGGTTTCCTTTAATTTCTTGAATTTTTTTTTTTTGTAGATTTATGCTAATAAAATTTTTTATTGAATTAATGCCATGAGTTAAGTGACAAATGATATCATCTTAGTAAAAAAAAATTATGAATTTTTTTTTAAATTATAATGATTATAAAATAAGGCATGTTAATTTCTTTTTAATGTTTTTTAAATCAAACTTTTTATTTAAAAAATTTACAAAAATATCTATTTTATATTCAAAAATTATCTAAAAAATTTATATATTTCCCTTAAAAAAATAATTATTTTTCTTAAAAAAATTAAAGCAAAGAAATTAATGACGGAGTATAAAAACAAAAAAAAAAAACATGAAAAGATTTGGGTGTTTTGTCTCTTACAGATTGAGATCTTTGGAGCATGTAAAAGTTCAATTTCTGTATATCAAATTAAAAATGCCTTTATCACTATGATTCAACTTATTATCAACCATGAGAAAAGCATATTGTTCAGATCATGCTCTAGATCTTAATTAACCAGTCAATTAATAATTCATGCCTGACTCACATGTATTTTATTCTAATGCAAGCTAACTAGAGAAACAAATTAATGGGAAGAAAATTGGTAAAATCACCATCATAACCAAAATTATTGGGTCATTAATTATAAACCTCCAGATTATTGCAGGGAGTGATCTTTGGATTTTTCTCTAATTTGTTAATCTTTTTTCTTTTTTTTTGGTTTTTTCATAGTGGAGAGGATGCTAAGATCTTAATTTCTAACATTTTCTTTTGTGTTGTCAAACTTTCATTAACAATGTAATTTTAATTTAATTGCACATATTTCTTAGATTTGACTAACCAAAAAAGGGGAAAAAAGAATCTTGTGGAAAACAGGAGTCAAGATGATGCATGAGCCTTGAGAGCCAAGGTTCTTTTGAAGGCATGAGGGTCATTTTTAAACACATAAACACACAAAGAAAAAATATATTGAATATCTTGATTAATTATAATAATTTTAATCACGATATGAACATAAATATATTTATTATAATACATTTAAATATAATTAATATGATATATTTTATATATATAATATTTATATTTAAGATTTTGATTTATTTAATAATTCATATTATATTTATATTTATATAATTTACACACAAAAAATTGAAACATTGTATGTACAAATTTTCAAATCTAATCATGCTATAACTAAGTTTTGACAATTTGAAAGTAGGTACAAAATTTTAGCACCAACAGAGAAAAACAATGGAACAACTAAAACTTTTGTGTAGTTCCAATGGGAAAATAAAAGCCTAAGCTCCACTATTTCTCATTAAATTTTTTTTTTAAAATCAAACTCTTCCTCAAAAATATATATATTTAAAAAAAAAAAATTCAATTCGAATATAGACTTATTCATGATTAGATAAGTTACTTGACTCAATTTAAATTATTATTTATATAATAAAATAAATTTTTATATTATTTTAAATAATAAAATAAATTTTTAAATTAATTTAGATTCAATTTAATTGTAAATAAAAAAAATTGAATCAGGATTAAATCATAATCACAACTGTAACATTAGCTAAATATTCAAGCGTATTTCTTAAGAATCTTTTCTCCATTAATGAATTATAATGTTGAGTGGTGGCTTCGGCAACCACACAAAAAAGGAACCCAAAACGATATTATTTTATAGCTTTAACGCAAAGTTTAAGCGCGCAACGCAAGAAACGAATTTCAACTATAAAAAAGATTTAAAATGGAAAACCAGAAAATCTTAATTCCCCTGTTTACTTGACCCTTGCTTGCGGTTCTCTCTCTCTCTCTCTCTCTCTCTCACCAACTCGCCAACCCTTTTTCCTCGTTCGGCGCCTAAACCACAGTTTTTTTTTTTTTTTTTCAAGCTCCCAAAATCTGATTAGAACCAGTTCAAGGAAACGAAGCTGGGAAGGGATTGATAGAGGTCTTGTATATTTCCTGCATGCATGGAGCCATCGGCAATGGCGTCCAGGCAAGCAGCGAACAATCACAAGTTGAATTATTATACTTCCAGGGTAGCTAAAGAGAATGATATGATGTTAGGTGCTCTTTTTTCCAGAAGGTCAGGTTTTGATTTCGTGCAAAACTGTGATCTCCCACCGCCGCTCAAGGTGTTTACTGGGGTGGATAAGGCGGTGGAGTTGTCTACGAATAATAATAATAATAATAATAATAGGGTTTACAGCATGGGACGAGAGGATGATAAAAATGATTGTGAATTTCATCATGATCAGGATGGGAAGTTGGAGCTTTTCAAGGCGTTGAGATTATCTCAAACGCGTGCGAGGGAAGCAGAAAGGAAGGCGGCAGGCTTGGCCGAGGAGAAACAACGCATATCGAATGCTTTTATGAAAGATTCGTTGCAGCTGTTTGCTCATCGGCAGTGGGTAAGATTGCTTGAGATTCAAGTCTGGGTGCTGAAATCACAATTGCCTCAGCAAGAGATGGGTTATTGTTGTGATAAAACAGAGGGATTTGAGGGTGGAAATGGAGATGAAATATCTTGGTCCGTTGCTCTGGCGCTTTGCCTTGGAATTGCTAGTGTTGGTTTTGCATTTGGTTGTAAATATTTCTTTTGAATCATTAATTAGAGCTTTGCATCATTTGTCATAGCAAATCCTTTAACCAAAAATCATACAACAAATAGCTAGAAATGGGTATTTTTCCCCTTTTTTTTTTTTTTTTCATTTCTTTTCTTTGTTGTCTGATAATAATTCCATTCTAGAAAGAATATCATGTAGAGTTTATAATAACATTTTAACAGATACACAGACAGGACTAGGAAATGCAGAATGGTTTAAATTATTAACAGAGGCCGGTATCGGAATCGGCAGCAACCTCTTAGACTTGCAAGATGGGTGTGTATTTATATACATGTAGTTCTATTTACATTTGGATCATTGTAGCAGAAAAGCCTACACAAATGTAAGAAGTTATATAGGATAGAATTAGATGTTGGCCATGTGAACAGCCCTCAAATGCCTATAACAATCATCACTGCTACTAAAGAACTCTAAACAGACCCAGCAAACATGCCCCCCGCACTTGCATTCGACATGGTTGCAACCGTCAATCTTCTCGATTGTATATCCACAGACTGGGCAAGTTTTTACCTGCTCTTTGCCTTTGCACCATTCTTTCAAAGATGAATCTGGATCTTCCTTGAACTCCTTGTACTTCTCACACGACAGATATGGATGATACTCCAGGTGGCACCTAGTACAAGTCTCGGCATAACATGCTCCACAGACAAATGGCTCACCCAATGTGTCGGGATCAGCAACTCGATAAACTGAAGGGCAGTCGGGAGAAGGGCAAAATCTGTAGGCGCCCCTACTGTATGCAACAAATGCCCCTAGAGAAGCCCTAAAGAGTTCCTCTAACTTCTCTGTTGAAAGGAGAGACTTCAAATCAGTAAGCAATATGGGAACCTTGCAGCCTTGGTGGGCGCAGCATACTGGGAAACTATCCAAGTTTTTGATAGCGGACTCACATTGCTCCACCAAACACAAACGACAGAAGATATGTGAACAACCTTCAAGGCGGTAGCCATCTTCTACTTCACACAAGCAAATGGGGCAGCTAACTTCACCATCAGATCTCTTGGCTAAACTTTTACCTGTTGCAGCAATCTCAAGAACAATCTCTTCCACCTTTCGTTTCATTTCTTTGTCACCACGGACTGCAATCACATGATGCCTGGTGTTAAGTTTGAACTCGGACCCAGGTATCTTCTCTTTCAGCCCATGAAGTTCTGGCCCATATTTCTTAACCACTTGCTTCATCAGGTCAGGAGGTAGACCCCGACCACGAAGGCGGACCTCAAGCTGCTTGCTCTCATGGTACGACAAAAGGGATTGGATCAATTTTTGTTCGGCTACAGCAGCATCATTTGGGCAGCCAAAGATTCTTACACTGAGATTATGCCTGTCAAATGAAATGTAGGTTCTTGTCTCTCGCTGCAATGACCTCATAAGATTAATGCCATCTCTAGAGAACAGATGCTGCAGTATAGAAGGGGTGAGGCTGGCATGTTTTACGATCCTACCATTCATTAGCTCTTCCACTGGCCTTCTCAACTCTGCCACAGTTTTTGTGGCATTGGCAGATATTCTCACCCGATAGGAACCATTTTCATTTGCCTCTAGGTAGCAATCTGCACCTGTAAAAGATGAATTTCGTGCCAATGAGCCTTTTGACAATCTCAGAAGAAAACAACTAAACTCCTTGATCATACGGCTGAAATATTTCAGTCAAAAATGTCATTATGAGGAATATGCAACCTCGACTCTAAACCGATATTGGATGGAAGAGCTTATCTCCAACCAACTCAAACTCCTCTCTTAGTATTTTGAGTTGGATTCTCATCCAAGTGGAGAATTATTTTCCACTCTACTCCAACATCTGGACCACACAAAACTGTGACCTCTATTTTTATTGTCTCCATTACCATTTTTTTGCCAAGCAAACAACCTTATTTGTTAGAAAATCCAGGATGTATAGAGATGTTAATACAGGCAAAACAAGCTCAAATGTACAAACACAACAAACTATTGCTCAAGAAATCAGCGTGCAGAAATAATTTTTTCATCAATTTTAAGAAGATACATTCTACTCTTTTACATGATATAATGCAACTCTTAATTAATTTTTAGTAATTACCCATGTGCCACAAAACTAAGCATCTATAATGCTGTTTAAAGATATTAAAATTAGCATAACAGCACTAAAAATTCTAAAAGTTTATATAAATGTAAATCGAGTTTATAAGATTGAAAATAACCTACTGAATCATTCAGCTTATGCAAAAGTACTACGATGGAGGAGTTCTGTTGGTCATCACTTCTGTCGGTCACCATTAACAAGCATAACAAAATTAGACATTTAAACTATCAATTTTTGCTTTGGTTGTCACTTATACGGCATATTATGGGCCAAGATTTGTTTCCCCTTTTTTCCATGTCTTCTTTATATTTTTTCCACTCCAATTACGGTTCTCTCTCTCTCTCTCTCTCTCTCTCTCTCTCCTTCCAGCAGTGAAAGCTGCCTTCACTGTCTTGTTCTAAATTTTATGTTCTCCTTTTAGCACCAATCCTAATTATTAACTTCAGCATAATTCTTGAACACTGTAACCAGAACAAAAATCAATGCTACCATATAATAATAAAATTAATAACTTATAATTAAAAGCAATTGAATTCTACCTTGAACTTCTACAAAAAGAAACAAAGGAACACCATCAGAAAAGATAAAGTTCTGAATCAAAGACTAGATATCATAGGCAACAATTCCAAGATGTTAGAAATAGTGAGCAGGTATATCCTAACATAAATTCAGAACTGCTATAACCTGGGGCAAAGCCAACAATTTTATGTTGGGGAGCGCGGAGGGGGGGCCGGAACCAAAATGTATATTCTTTTGTGGGGGATAAAATTTTTTCTATTTTTACCTTAAAAATAATTGGAAAATAAAAAAATTCAGGAGCCAAGGGGGTCTGAGGCCCCTGCCTGCCCCCTCACGCCCTCGCTTCGCCCCTGGCTATAACTCTATACATTGATAAAAACAAACTATATATCAAACAAGCGACAAAGAACACAAATAAGTTAGAAAACCAGATTCTCAAAAAACAATCATAGATCAAGCATGCTAATCAAATTCAAAGTTTCTTTGCCTTCCTCACCGAGAAAGCAGCACCTTTTGAGCAAAGTGGCTGATTCAGATTGGTCCAACCCAAAGACCTACCCACTAAAGAAAACCCCAAACTCATTTCAAACACAAGTAGTTCAAGAATCAAGAATCAACCTATGACACCTAAGATTCCATTATCCTTAGCAGATCAAATCTCTAGATCTGACAAAAATCTAAATACGATCTAATGTTTCTCTTCTTTTCCATAATACCCTAGTGCGAAAGGAGGAAATAATTGGACATTGATGAGGAGAGGTGACAAGAGTGAGCAAAAGGAGAATTACAAAGAGAGATTGGGAGATTCTAACGTCCTCGATTAAAAATTGAATGTATTATGTACTTAATAGGTCATTTTCAAACTAACAGGCCTTATTGCACTATCATGCAAAATTTGTAGTAATTACCCCCCTAAACATTTTTTAACATACAAAAAGTCAAAAACAACCAAAAAAACCTAAGGTCAGCAGTTCAGATCATATTGAACCATTGTCCTCTACCTTAACATGGGTGTTCTTCGCAATGACATCTTCTCACAAGAAGATTTGTTGGTCTAGACCCAAAATTTATAATAACAACAAAAATTTACATGCGGTTGGATGTGAATGTCGTGAATTATAGTCTAAATCACTTTTCTTGTAGATGGTGTTTCCATTTAGTAATTTCCAGAACTCATATTTTCAGTTTAAGTGCCTAAAAGGACCTAAATGTACGTAAAACTTGCCATCGAATTCGTTTCTCATTAATTTCTTCTGAATCCATTTTTTACATAACGTTATCTGGTAATCAACACATTCCACCTATAAAACTTTCTGAAATAGTGATTCAAACAGTTACAGAACGAGCAAAACACAACTATATTTGATGTCAAATTTTGGCAAGTGCAGCGTCATTCTCAGCTGTTCTCAAAATAGTTTTCAAGACAGAAGATTTTCTAGCCAAATTGGACATTTTAACACCATGAATGTTCAGATGACATCAAACCAACCAGAACTATTTAACTTAGTACAATTTAGACAACAATGTCCACGTCAATAATTTCAAGCATACTAGATAGATGGCTGAGAAGCTCGACAATAATCATTTCACATCTTAAAAGGCAAAAAATGATTACAATTTAATCTCTATAAAAGAATTTTTTTTTTTTTCAATTGGAAGAAGGGGCTTTTAAATTGGGAGGAGAAGTGTACATAAATAAATGAATGCTTCTGCTGAATATTAATCAAAATTTGTTAAATCAGTATAACTGGACAGTCCAGACTATTATGTTGTAACCATTATCCATCATCAGTCACATTTCTACTAAACAATTTTTATACTACCTTTAAGTGACTAATAAATCTGTCAAACGGGAATTTTCTACTTTAATTTTTGAAATGTCCCAAAATGTACATAACTTTCAATTTAGGTCTTTGATTTCTCAAAATTTCACATGCTTTTCCTCTTTCTAACATTGTCAAAAGGCAAACAGTAAAAACCACTTCTTGTAGAATAGCACAGCAGGTCAGATGAAATACTGCTATAACAATGTCAATAACTGAAGTGCAAAGGAAAAACCAAAAAGTATATATTTAAAAAAAGTCAAAAATATTTTCTGTAGGAAAAGGGAATCCATAGAAACTACGAGGTTCATGCAATTGTGTAGAAATTCATGAATACGATGGCCATCCATGGTTCATTTACACACACCATCAGTTCATAAATGAGAGCCATTGAAGTGAATCATGCTGATTGTTCTTCACCATCCTAATTACAAATGTGAGAGAACTAACCTAGGAAGAAGAAAATAGGCCCACCTAATACAGAGCTTTTAAACTAGTTTCTCATGATACAGTTTCTCGTGTTGTATCAATTATCCAAGCTTGAATTAGTATTCATGATCAGTGACTTGTAAAGAATCACGTATATCTATGTAAATATCACCTTGGCATGGAAGGAAACATAAATAAATATAGCTGGAGCATGAAATGCAAAACAAGCAATTCAATGACAAGCTCTGGCCACCCACACACATATCTTGACACCCAATCACAAGCAAAGGCATGCAAATATGACAGTATGAAAGTGTACATGAATGTTAGACAAAGAAAAAAAAAGGAATGATAGTGATATGTCAGTATGAGTACCTTTTAGATGTTTGAAGCTTGCTAGTAAAGAATCCAGTTGCTTCTTTATAACAGCATAGACAGACGAAGAGCAGGATATAGAGCTATGAAACAGTTGCTGGCACCTTATCTTTTGCCATGACAGACATCCAGGTAACACTTTCCCCTCTAGATGCTCTAATGCTTTTGCAGCTTCCAAATGCAATCTACCATCAAAGGTGATCAAGGCTTTCATAAAAGTCTCCTTTGGTTCAGGCTGGAAAACCTGAACCCGGCAACAATTTGTCTGGGGATTCCTTTTAGGCATAAAAGGGAATATTTCTCTCTGGAGTGCCTCTGCACAAGCACCACATGTTGGATTTTCCACAGCATCTCCTCTCACCAGGAAAAAATCATGAATTTTCCTGTTTGTCGCCCTCTGTAGGGCATTCCAAATTTCAGCTTCAGAAAGATCTTTATCAATGCCATATATCACTACAGCATCAGCAGATTTCCTGCTAACTTCACAGCGAATAAATTTCCCCCCTATTACCAAATTACAGAAATCATCAATAATGTAAGCAACATCAAGCAGATTACACTTAACGACTCCAAACCCTTTACTCTGCCTCCGAGGCCAATAAACTTTTGCTTTGACAGCAGGGAAGGAAAACATCTTATGATCACCTCCAAAGGAGGTTCTTGAAGGAAGTACCTTCAGTGCAGAACCAGCAAAGTCAACTCCATCCAGCTCTGCAGCTTTTTGGGCAGCATCAGGAGTTAGGAATGTTATCTTGCCCCATTTTTCCTTGTCATCACTCTCCTGTCCATTGGCTTGGGATTTATGAACAGAACAAATACTGCAATTAGTATATCTCTCAAAGAACGTCAAAAGCTCTCTATCATCAAGTGTATTAACATTTGAATGGAATACATCAACGGTCAAACATCTCTTATCAAGTGCCAGATGCTTAATCTCAGCACCTGCTCCAAAAAGTGCCATAGATGATGAGGCATTCGGTCCATGAAATAAATTTTTCTCCATGCATTCATTAAGCAACCATTTCCTTTCACATTCCAGCACGTCATTTACAAAAGCTAGAGCCTTCTGCATGTCCACTGATGAGACAAACAGCAGAATCTCACTCTGGTCAACATTGACTTCAATACCAATCCTTTCATCCATACAGGCAGTCCTAATCTTTGACAAAAGTGATCGAAGATTATGGCTGGATTTCCCACAAAATTTTTTTAGCAGAGTAGTACCAAAACCAGTCATTGTCTTCACTTGCAACTTCCGGCTTTCCATCTTAGATGCATCAAACAGGGGCGGAGGATGGAGAGTGGCTAAAGATTCAAAATCAAAAGCAGTGACACAGACCAAGTACTGATTAGTTGTTGATAAGAGTTCACCAAAAACAACCCAACTTGGCTTCTGACCAAATATCAGCAACGAACATGAAGGATGCAACTGAACATGCTGTCCAGTCAATGCCACTTCATAACCAAGTTGATCGTATCCAGAATACATGGCTACATTTTCAGCAAGGGAAGAAAGTATAATCGCCTTCAAACATTTATCATGCTCAGTAGACTTATGAGGATCCCATAACCAGTAACTTGGTATAATAACAGCAAGTTCCTTTTTCAGGCAAATTTCCAATTCAGTAACTGTGTCTTGGCATCTCCGCAATGATTTAGCATTTATACTGTTTTCCCAGCACCATTTATTTTTTCTGTGGCCCGGGAGAGCTTCCCATTCCTTATACACAGAGAGCAGAGTAAAGAGATCGCCATTCCTGTGGCAAAATTGCACCTTAAGACAATCAGCTTTTACCTTATCATCATCATTACCCACCCTGCAAAATATGCTGCTGGCATTTGCCATAACCGCAGCAAGAACAAGACCCTCTCTACGCAGACCATAACGGAAGCAACTGAGAATCAGTTTACCAAGACGGGGCTCAATCCCCAATTTTACCAAGTACCGTCCTTCCTCAGTTAATTCAAAAACTCCATTATTTTCCACAATGGCCCCCAACTGGATAAGATTCCTAGTTGCCATGTCAATGGCTTTAGAATTAGGTGCATCAACAAAATCAAAACTCTGAACATCCCTGATTCCCAAAGCAAGTATCCTCAGAACTGCAACACCAAGATGAACTCTGCGAATCTCGGGCTCCTGATTAGGGGGCAATGACTCAAAATCACTTGCAGTGTATAGTCTGTAGCATGTCCCCGGTTCTGTCCTCCCCGCACGACCAGCCCTTTGATTAGCAGAACTCTGGCTGATCCAGCACACTTTGAGAACATTCATTCCAGAGGCAGGTTCAAATTTACTCTCCTTGACCATACCAGAATCGATCACATACTTGATCCCAGGAATGGTAAGTGATGTCTCCGCAATATTTGTTGCAAATACCACTTTCCTTTTCCCAGGGGAGTTTTGGAAAACACGAAATTGTTCTTCAGAGGATAGCTTCCCATGTAATGGTAACGCAACTGCATTTGCGACTTTAAAATTATCACAAGCCCATTCGACTTCCATCTGGGACGTCAAAAAGGCAAGAATATTCCCCTCTTTCTCTTTTTTATGAACCTCAGCAGCCATCCTCATGACATCAGAAACATACGAAGCAACTATGCCAGAACCAGAAGTTCCCTCACTTGCACAAGGAACATATTTAATATCAACAGGAAAGTTTCTCCCCATCACATGAAAAATTCCACAACCAAAAAAGTAGTCTGCCAGTTGTTTTGCATTAGCCGTTGCAGACATTATTACAAGCCTTAAATCAAGTCTTCGACTAAGTAAATCTTTAACCAATGCCAAAAGAAGATCGGTGTTCAAACTTCTTTCATGGGCCTCATCAACAATGATGCAAGAAATTCCTGACAAATTCCTATCATTCATATAATGCTGCAGTAAACAATGGTCGGTCATATATATTACCTTGGAATCAAACTGCTGAGCATATGAAAACGTTGGATAACATATTACTGAAATATCATCGTAACACCCAGAGCTTTCTTCTTTGACTCTTTGTGCTAATGAGAGAGCAGCAATCTTTCTTGGCTGAGTACATATAATTGACTCATTAGCAGCAATTCCTGAATCAGCAAGATACTGAACCAGCTGTGTGCTCTTTCCTGAGCCAGTCTCTCCGATCAATACCACTATCTGTGCATTTAATAATTATAAGAGAAACCATGAAAAATACTACAACGTAATTACACACTCGAGTAACATAGGAACAAGATAAATAAAATAGCAAAGAGAATTTCCTAATCATCTGCCAGTACTATCTACTAAATGCATGGGTAAAAAAGATCATTTTTATTTTTCTGATTTGATAACAACCATGGATTTGTTATAGGCCTCACCACCAATTTAGCTGCTGCTCCCTACTTGTTCATTTGCAAACATTACCATATGTTAAGTTTTCGACCTTTATGGTATCTAAATGTTCTAAGCCACTTCATCCTAAATCCTAATTTTGGCACTTGAACTGCCTCCTCATACTATCCTCTACAGACTATTCTATGAGTCATCTACTTAGATTGATAATTTGAGATCCTAATTAACTTGTCTGAACATAAAGACATTTATAGTTAGATGGATCTTAACAATTGGTTGTAAATTTCCTTATTTGCAATTAAACGAAAACGTGATATATCATAAACCCAATTATGGAAGGGCCTCTGTAGCCCTGCTAGCCCTGATTGTGAAATCTAAAAACTCCACTGCTGATGTATGAGGATTTCTCTTTTAAAAATGCATACCATGGCAAGTATATGAACTTACTTTCAAAGCTTTTAAATCTATTGCATTTGAAAAGTACTTCCTGCTTTTCAAGTTTTTAAACTCTAAACT
Organism: Adansonia rubrostipa; assembly: GCA_038381775.1. NCBI lineage: Eukaryota > Viridiplantae > Streptophyta > Magnoliopsida > Malvales > Malvaceae > Adansonia > Adansonia rubrostipa. The sequence goes on from JBBYHM010000013.1 coordinate 9,709,241, forward strand.
ACACGATGTCAATATATAAAATGATAAACCCTTTACATGAAAACATCTCATCTATATAAACCTAGTGCTTTTAATCTCAAAGATTCATGGGGAGTATAACCAACTTTTTGGGTTTTGAAATTGCATCACCAAGCTTCTATAACGCAACTGCAATACGTAAGATAATAATCTAAGGCCATCTTTCAAAATACATTAAAAAACAAAAGAGAGCTGAATATAAAACAAAAAAAAAGGGGGTTCAGAAATAAATTTTCACCTGTTCACCATGTATTCTGGAAAGAATCTCTTGCCTATGAGCATAAATGGGCAAACCATCTTCTAATCTCCTACATTCCCTCAAAATCAGCCGATGAATTCTCTTCCAATCAAGCTCGCCATCAACCCTGAAAACGTCCACAGTTTCCTCTTCTTCCTCATTCCCGATTTCCCCAGCTTCTAAACACCCCAGCAAATTCCTCATTCCTCCCTTAAACTCCTTCAACCGCTTCCAAATCATCAATCTCTCATCCGTCAAAGCTTTCTTCTTGTCGTCCAACTCGAAAAACCTTGCCACCGAATAATGCCTCTTACTCATTTGTCCTGACACGCCAGCAATCTCATCAGACTTCTCATCGATTTTTTTCTGCCATTTCTTAACGAATTCCCCTTCCATCAAACCCTTTATATGGTTCGAGAAAAGGGTTTTAAGGTTTTGTTCGAGTTCTACGTTGTCGGAAGGCACGATGACGTTGGAGATAAGGTTGGGAATGTAACCGTGGGACCCATCAAGGCGGGAACGCCAGAGAGAAAGGATTGAGGAGAGAGTGTGGGTCCATTCCCGGACATGCAAGGAAGCGGCGATTTTCCCGGCGGGGTGAATCTGGAAATTCTCGGGGGAAGGTTCGAGTTGGGAAAGTAGAGTTCGGAGGTTGATGGGTTTAGAAGGAACGGAAGAAGAGTCGTGTAGGAGTTGAATTATGAAGTTTGGGCGTTGAAGGATGTTGTTATTGGTGGAAACAACGGCAGTTGATGGCGGGGGTAGGTAGCGGCGGGGGGGATATGGGTTATTACCAGCCGGAAAATAGGGTCTTTGATGGTCGTTGTTTGAGTAGCTGTGGTGGTGCTGCTGGTAGGGTTTATGGCCACCCCGCGGAGGTGGCGGGTGACGGTGGTTGGAAGATGAAGAGAAATTCTTCATGGCATAGAGAAAAAAAAAAATTAAAAAGCTAAAAGAAACGTTTGGCTTGGTTTGCGTTGTTTCTAAAGGATTCTTCAGTTCTAGGAATTTGAAGGCGTGAAGAACACTGACTGAGACGTGCAAGCAGAGTAGAAACAAAATAGAAGAAAGGGAGCTAGTTTTATTCTCTTATTTATAATTTTAATTATAGGATCCGGTTAAAGGACCTTTATAGACACTTCTTAATTACCTAAAGTTTTTTAAAAAATATTTTACATTAAATCAATATATTTTTATAAAATTAAAAAATAATATAATAATTACATTATATTATTATATTTTATTTTTAATTATTATGTTATTCTATAATTACTTTTTTTTCATTTGCAATTATATTATTATAAAACTTTTTACTAACTACTAGAAACATGTATACTCACTAGTTCATGACTCGTGTAATACATAAATTAATTTTATTTTATTTAAATATGTATAAGTATATACGTTAAGTATCATTTTTAAATTTATGTTAAAATATTTAATATTTAACATATATCTATCAAAATTTGAATTAAATTTATTTAATTATTTGTACATACATACACAAAATATATATTCAAAATCTAATTTCAAATCAAATCTATTCAATTTACCTTTTTAATTTAATTTATGGATAGATCATCAATTTTTTTAATGTTTATATATAATTTTTGTAATGTCAAATATATTTAAAAATTATGTAAAATTTTAATACTATATCAAAATTAGATTCTATAAAAATACTATTTCTTTACTATCATTTTTCTTACAAAATAATTAAATAAAAATTAAATCATAAAAATAATGCACTTTTCAAATGAAAGTTTCAAATTGAAACAAAAAAAAGTTACATAATACTACTATTTATAGGCTTATTGCATATCAATAAATAGGATTTATATATAATTTTAAATTGATTAATGTTTTTTAAATTTAAAATAAATATAATAAGTGATATGTGTATTTTTGAACTAAAAAAATCAAATAACATGATAAGAAAATTTGTCAAAGTAAAATCAAGATTTTTAAATTTTAAAAAATATAATATTGTCCGATAAAAGTAATTCTTTAAATTTTAAATTTTTGTTATAACTTAATCTTGATTTTTAGATGACTAATCTTATCTGTTATTGTTTAATCTTGATTTTAAATGAATAAAAATATCAAAAGATTGATAATAGATAAAATAAATATTTGAAAATTTTTAAATTCTTATTTTAGATGCATAATTTTATCTATTACTTCTTAATCTAATTTTAGATGATAAAAAAATCAAAAGATTAATAAGAGATTATCTAAAAATATTTAATTTGAATTTTTTTGAATTTTGAATAATGATATATTTAATCATAAAAATATAATCTTTAAGTACATTAAATCATATATATTATTAATCAAAATAAAAAAAATTTAAATTAATTAACCTAATAATTAATCTAGTATTTTGGATATTATAGTATTAGTTAAAATCAAGATTATTTTACGTGTCATCAAGAGAAGATATCCACGTAAGCTGCGATCATCAATACTTATCGCGTAAGCTTGTATCTTATTTTATTATATTACATATGAGTATAGATATTCATAGGTTTGAACCATATTGCTTTAAAAATTTTTTAATTTTTTATTTATACTCAATTTTGATCTTATATATAAACTTGTTTTATTATTTAAAATATTAAAAATTAAAAATTATTTTATATTAATATTTATATATTTTTAATTAAATTTAAATAAATTAATTTTTTTATTTATTAAAAAGTTTAATGAGTGAGGGAAAATGCAAAAAAATTTAAAATGGAAAAATAAGTTAAACATCATACTTTATAATGAGTAGGTAGTTTATTTAACAGAAACGGGTAATTTTTTATATATCTGTATTTTTTAAAATATAAAAGTATGTAAATAGTCATCTTTTTATTATTTTAATTAAGTTTTAAATAAATTCATTAATTTAGTTGGTATAATTTAGCTTATATCATCAAACTTAGCCAAATCTTTTATGATTAATATAGATTATAAAATCTTGATTGAGTTAGTGTTTACTCAATTGGAAAATTTATAAAAAATTCAAATAAAATTATTAAAATATATATAATTAAAGGTTTTTGTATCTTTTTATTTTAAATAATAATTAATTATTTTTATTTAAAAATACCCATCTTTTATTTAAAAACTATCATTTTTTAATTTTAGTGTATTATTTTAAAAAATAAATTTAAAAAATCATCCACTTTTATGAGTATATCAAAATCTAATAATAGAATAATAGTTTGAACTCTAAAGTGAATTTTTGGACTTCAAAATTAATAACATGACCTATATTTGGCTTTTTTATTAAAATAATATAACAATTTTTTATTTATGAAAATAAGATATTTTCAGATTATTTATCGAAATAAGTCAATTTTGAACATAAACAAATTATGAAATTTAGTTAAGAAATCACTCAATCAAATAACGATTTCTCAACATTTAAGTGAGAAATCACTATTTGATAAAATAATTTCTCAGCTTCTATTTTTTTCTTTCTGAATTATTGAAAAAATCGATACTTCGTTTGTCTTTGAAAAAATTTCAAAAAAAAAAAAACTAATAATTATTAAACAGAGCAAAATCAAAAAAATACTTATAAAAAGCGAAATAATACTTATTAAAATTATTAATAAAAATTATAATTAGTTTTTTATCTCTAATTTTATTCTTTTCTTTATTGTTGCTTTTCTCGATGTTCATAATCGAACTAACCCTTCCCATATATATAAAAAAATATAAATTATATATATAAATATATAAATTAAAATAGTATTTACAAACAATAAAATATTAAAAATTATTTTTATTAA
>JBBYHM010000013.1:9722219-9742874 GCA_038381775.1 Adansonia rubrostipa
TTTTTTTGTAGTACGAAGTGGGATTACATGTACGGAAGAAAGATGATAATAATCGATCCATGGAATCAAAGATGTTTTCTGGTTTTGTGACAATTCCGCCACCTGCGTAAGATTCTATTTAAGCAACGCCGCTCAATAACCTAGGAGTCTGCCAATTCATATTAATGGCTCCGTCGTGTAAAAGTAAGTCCAACGGTGAAATAAGTAGGGGAAAATTCAAACAACATGCTAGCACTCCATTGAGAATTATTTCTCAATGGTGTAACGGTGAAAAATAATTATTAAAGAGAAATGAAAAATTAAGGAATTCTCACATTCTGATGACGTCTGTACTTTTTTTTTTGGGATAAGCGACACTTGTACCTTTAAAATCTCTTATTATTACCAAGGCTTCTCTTATTTCTTTATCATTCGAAACAGAAAACCCAGTTTCTCTCCCTCTCCTGCAAAGCTTTTGTTGGGGTTTCTGTTGAGGATTTGGGTCACCCTTCGGGGCATTACAAGTTCAAGTTCATGTGTTATTCCTTCCATTCTTGGCCCATGGTCGTTTTGTCGATCCCTGCTGAAGCTCAAAAACAGGAGCTGGCTGCAAGACATCTGATGGGAAATATAGTAAATTTTCCCGCAGGCTTGAATAACCATTGCGCATTCGGATGCCAGAATGTTCTATCAAAGCAGTCTTCCAGAAGAAGAAACTTTTTGAGCAAATTTAGAGAGTTTTCCATTCGAAACCAAAAGCGAGAAAGAGCTCAATATAGCAACAGGGTGACGTTTAGGGAACAAAAACACCATGGGCTTTATATTATTGGGAGGAATTAACCATATTGGAGAAAAGAACCAAACAAGGATTTGCTTTGGTTTTTTTCCCTTCTCCGGAGAATTTATTACGGGGTAAAATTCTCTTTATAATTTCCTTTTTCGTAATTTTAGATTTATCATGTTTTGTGCAAAATACTTTTTTTATTGATCATTTAATAAATATTCTCAATAAAATGTAGTTTTTCAAATTAACCCAATAATTTAATATGAATTAATCTTTGTCAAAATTTTATATATGCTAAAGGTAATATGACATTCGTGATACATTTAAATCGAATTAATTTATTTAAACACGACATAATCTAAATCGTTATCAAATTATTACAAGAAAAAATATTTGTAATTTTATGTGTAGATAAAAAAAAATAAGAAAAAATATATATAGATTATAAGAACACAAAAATACGTAGTTTAAATATGATGATTTATATTCAGAAAAAAAAAAAGCACAAAGGCTTATGTTATTGATATTTTGAATTGTATAATTTTGTATAAAAGTAATTATGTATAAAGTTGTCATCAATTTTAAAAGAAATCAAGTAAAAATTATTATATTATAATATTTAATATATTATATTATAATTGCATCATAATTGTTAATATTTATATTTATTAGATAATGCATACAAGCAAAGCATAAACTTAAAATTATTGAAAACAAACACCCTCGTGAGGTGACTTTCCACCCTCCACCGTGGGTCGAGACCTTTTTAAAATGTCCCACGTGTTACGGCCCCCACAATGACGATAAACAAACGCTTAACTACTCTTTTTCTTGGGAAGAAACAAAAATTTCATTCAAATATATCGAAAAAAAAAAACCCACCAATTTAATTTGAAAGTCAACTCCTACATGTGATTTGTCAAGTTTCTATTGCACGTGTGGGAGAGAAAGCTAACGTCACGGCTTGTAGCGAGCATTTTCATCTATAGAATCTTTGCGCAGATCCAACGGTGAAAAAAGTGACATTGATCTACCCTACCTCACCAAACTTCAATGGCACTTGTTTGGTCGCATATAGGATGAACCTTCTTGGAACCAAGTGGAAAATTGTTTTCTCGCAAGTTGTCTATTATATACGTAAAAGCAAAGCATAAGACATAAGCAGCAGTTGGAAACTTTAGAATTTTAATTTTATTTTTATTTTAGATTAAATGGGGTTCTCTGAATCATCAAGCAATTTCTGCAAGAAGCACCCAAATCACCATGAAAAACAAGGGGTTTGCCCTTCTTGTCTAAGGGAAAGATTATCTCGCCTTTGTTCTGCTTCATACAAAGAAGCTAATTCAAGAGTTGCCGCTTCTCGCTCTCCTTCATGGTCTTTTTCTCCTGCTGACAACCCTTCGGCTTCGTCTTCGAACTCAGCTTCTCCGGCTCGACACCATCGTAATTTCCTTAAGCGAAACGACGGTTCTAAGGTAATGACGGGAACCATGGGGTCTTCGACTTTCTTGGTCAAGGTTGGTACAAATGGTTTGAAGAAGAGTAGATCGATCACTTTCGTGCCAAGGAATTTCGATGATGAAGAGGTTAAGAACGGGGAGAAGAAAAAAGGGTTTTGGTCCAAGTTGCTTAGTTTCAAGGGGAAGAACAAGGATGATCTCATGCATTCATCGAGTATGAGATTTATGATTGGAAGAGTGAATTAATTTTCTTTTCTTTTTCTTCTTTGTTTTCCATTTCTTTCGTTGTTGCAAAATCATAGGACTGGAATGAAGTAATGTTTTTCATTAACCAGCTTGAATCCTTTGATTATGTTGTTTTTACTATATATTGTTCATTAATCCTCTCTTCTGTTCCTTAATTTAGTCTTCTTTAAGAAACACAATTAGCGTTAGGTTTTGAATAATCCTTTTCTATGCTGACGCCTTCCCCTTTTTTTTCATGCTTATCATGAATGCTGGCCGTCGTTTAAAAATTCGGATGAAAATTGAATTGATTAGATTTTTAATTTTCAATTCAATTGGATTAATCAATTAAATGAATTTAGTTATATTTAAATATTAAATTTAATATTATAAATATTAAATAAAATTAATAAATAGTAAATTTAATTTAATATTATAATTCTTAACATAAAATTAAAAATATTAAAAATTTCAACTTTATTACAAAATAAAATTATATATAATTAGTTTTGTACCAATTTGATTAATACCTAATTTTGATATACTAGTAAAATCGAATAAATTATTAATTTTTTTCAACCAATTCGATCAATCGATTTATTTATTTTAATTGATAATGTCGACTTTTGATCATTTACAAAATATTTTAATAAAATTATTATTTTTACTATAATATTATAATTATCCTCTCATAATAAAAAATTATATAAAAATTTATTATTTATATATACTGGCTTCATATAATTTTTTATAAAATTATATAATTTTAAATATTAATTGATTAATAATATAATTAATATAAATGATATACTTCTTAACTTAGAAGCAATGTATGACTTGAAAGATTAAAGAACCGTGACTTATCAAACAACATGATTTAGGCTGCGGTCGATTTCATAAGTGACAAAATTGTTTGTATTCTAAAATGGGTACTTAAATTTCTACCTTTCTCAGCCAATTTCGTTGAAAATTTCCAAACCATCTAAAGGATGTGTCCATATCATAGAGTTTCCAACCACCTTTTTTTGTTTTTCTTCGCCCTTTGGTGTGCTAAACGTGCGGGTTACTACCTTTTCATTGACCATTTTTTTCAAATTATATGCACACGTGTGATGATATACTAAAAGACAATTTGAAACTTGTTCAGATTATATTACAAGTTCCCTTTTGTACTTCATCGGTTAAATATTTTTTTTATCTTTTTTCTATTATATTTTAAAAGATATAGGTATCATTCTATTAATCATCTATTATATATGTAAAAACTTTATTTTTTCGTTTATAAAAATGAAAAAATAATATACATTTAACAATAGCACAACAAATTAGAAACTATATATATATATATATTAGTATTATTTAACCAGTTCTAAACAATTGCCTTTTATAATAGGTCGATTTAGTTTTGAGAATGCTTTGTCTTCTAATGAATCGATATGATTTAGATTAAATTAATTAAGATTTAATGAATTTTTGGATATTGAGATTTTGACATAAAAATAATTATCTATTCTTACTTTCTCTTTTTAAGAAACCAACTTAAGCAAGTCAATATTGAAAATCATTATCATGTTTATATGCATATGTTACATGAAACGCTTATGAGATAAGTAAAATATTTTAATTTTGCATAAAACAATATGAATTATACAAATATGAGCATGGCATACCGTAGTAAATTAATATTGCGAAAAGAAAATAATGACCACGTCACACGTGGTACATGCATAGGCTTGATTTTCCCGAGAGGTAGAATTGTCTTCGTAATAAAAGATGCTTTTAATTTCTATCAGGATGTACAATTTCACGTGTAAGAAGTTGATTGCTTTTATGGTTCAATCAAAATTACAAAATTTGCTTACTAACCCACTTTTCTTGAAATCTTGGGGGATAATTTATTCGAGTCTTTGTATTTGTCAAAAATTGCCTTCTGCTAGCCGTTTGCCGTCTCGGTACAGCCAAAAAAAAAAAAAAAAAGAAGAGTCCTCCCGGGGGCTCCAACCTGGTGGTGGCATACGGGACCGCAAGAATTCAACGACTTATAGGATCTGTACATTTCGAATCATAGTTTCTACAACAGCAACAATCACTTATGGCCAATTGAATTTAATATGTCATCTCTTAGAACCCGTGATTTCCAGTTCCGTCTCATTCTCATTTCATCTTCGTAACTATAGTCTGTAATTATACTATCAGATTTTTTTATTTTTTAAATATTCATAATTAATATTTATATATATGACGTATATTCAGATGTAATATGAATATAATTTTTAAATAAATAAAATTTTAAAAATATAAAAAATATTCGTGTCGAACGTACATTTATGTCTAAAATACATGAACCCAGATAACATGTCAATGGACGGCCATTCAGTCTCTTGAATATCTCATCTAGGAACTGGCAATCAGATCAGTTGAGACGGAAGACAAGTTTGAATTCCTGATTCTGGCGTAGGGGGTGAAACTTTTTGGTCCAAATAATCCGCTTTAAGATTTTGAAAACCAGATTTCATTTTGATCACCATGTTGAATGCCAATCCCAGACGATGACCCTCCCTTCTGGTTGCCTGCTTCAAGCAAATGAGACTTTAGCAGAGGTTGGTTATAGCAGCAAGCATAACATAAATAGAGACAAGCCACAAATTTTATTTGGAGGAAACTGTCAAAAATAAATAAATATGATTAATGTAAAAATAAAAATACCATATGAGACAGGAATTTTGATTTATTAATATAACTTTCATATAAAAAATTAAAGAAAGGTTTATTGCACAATTATTTTTTGTAAAAATTATAATATTTCAACTTTTTATAATTATTTTTTTGCATATATTATAATCATAAAAGAGATATTAATTAACATAATAAAATTGATATCAACATATTTTTTACTAAGGAAAAATTTTTAATTTAAGAAAATAAATCTTATATATAATAATGTTTAATTTGGTAAAAAATAAAAAATTAAATTAATGATGATAAAGTTTGAAATTAAGAAATTTAGCAAAATTAATCACATATAATTAAAAAATGTTTGATGTCAAACTAAATTTTTTTCCTTTTTTTTTCTTGATTTAAAAAAAAAAAAAGTTGCCCAATTGGCTTTTTATTAATTTAAAGGACTGATGCCCATGTCAAACCCTAAATTCGCAATTGGATTTTCATTAACATAATTTAAGTATAGGTTTTAGATCAAAAAGGGGAAACAAAAAAAGAAGCAATTAGTAAAATGAATGCCCAATGATTAATTGGATTGACTGCTCAAATAAGATCTAATCGTCAAGCAAGTGGAGTCCATAGACTAAAGGAGAACATTTCTAATCATTATTAGCTATATAAAATTTCAAGTATAAATGAAATGAGATAAAACACTTAATTATAAATCACTTTTTGATACTGCACATCTTATACTACTAACTTCGACATCTCTTTAATTATTTACTCTCTTTCCAGGCTCTTGAATCCTCAAATACCTTTTCTTTGAGTATTTTTATAATTGAGATCCAGAATGAAGTATTGGCATCCTTTTGCAAGATAATTAGTCTTGAGGTATCAAATCCGTCCATATATCATCTGCCTTACTTTGAAAACCAAGTTAGTTAAACTTAAAATTATAATATTATCCATCTAGTTCAGTTAAACTTAAAAAATGAATTACATAGATTTAAAATTGAAATGTTAGTATCTGCAATTTTTTTCTATCTTAGTAAAAGAAAAAATTATAACATCATATTATGATCGCTACTTTTTTTATAAATTGATGAAGTTACAACAAAAAGAGGGAGAGGCTAATAAATAGAGTTAGAAACCCTTTTCTCTACTGTTTTTTTTCTCCGGTTTAAATGTTTTATCTACAAAAGTGATTTTGGTTATAATATTATTGTTTCATTTCATAATTATGTTAAGATTTTATATATTTATATGATTTTCACATGTTAATAATTTATCTTATATAAATTTTAATATGCTTGAGTATTCATATTGTATTTATGTCATGTGAGCTCAAATCATTATTTAATAAAAAAATATTTTTATTTAAATTTAATTATAAAATTTTAAAACTATTAATATGAAAATATTATTTTCAATAATTATTCAAACCAAAAAGATCATACTGGACCAAACCTTAAAAAAGCAAAAATTTTATCCGAACCAAATTGAATTTAGACCTATCAATGGGTCGGGCTATCGTAGCTTATATAGGTTGAGTTTTAGATAAGATTTTTATAAATTTAAGCATATTCAATCACTATTTTAATAGTAACAAATATATTTAAATTTAATTATAAAATATATAAATATTAATATAAAAATAATATTTTACTATTAATATAAATAGTAAAATAAATTTTTTTAATTGACTTATATAACTAACTCAACTCAAATTTAAACAAAAATTTCAATAAAATCGAATCACGGTCCAATATAACTCATGGACTAATGCACACCGGATGTAACCCATGGATAAATTTTTTATGAAATGCTTTATAAAATCAAATTTCATAAAAATCGAATCACAATCTATCTGTGAAATACTCTATAAAATTATTTTTATAAAATAAATAAATAAATTTAAAATCTTTAATATTTCAATGAATCAAATTTTAAAATTTTAAAAAATAAAAAAATTAAATTCATATTTTTATATAAGTAAAATGACAAATAATATCATTTAACTGAAAAATTTTACTGACAAAACTTTTTACATCAACAAAATCAATGATCATAGCATTTTTAATGGAAGAAAAATATTACTATCATCGAATGAATAACAAATTTTAAAATAATGTAGCAAGAGGATTTTATATCTATAACAATTATAAGAGAGAGAGTGAGAGAGAGTAAAAGTTAATTTGTCTGGGAAAACACCAAAGAAAGTGAATATACACTGACGCCATAAAAGCACAGCTCAGCCAATGAACTCCAGTCTCTCTTAAACTTCTCAGAAACATTTCTCGACGTCCACGGTATCTGTAGCCAAGTCCCCCCTAACCCTCCGCTAAGTCTGTCAATTCTGTTTTTTTTTTTTTAAGTTGAAATCACCATTGTTTTCTGTTCCATACATGGCGGAGGAGGACGACGTAATTGCGAAGACATTCCGAGTTCTTGTGGAGAGCGACGAGCGTAAATTCGCAGGAGTCCGGGACTTCCCGTCACACGGACGATTCCAGAAATTCTTCAGAGCCTACATGCGGTTACGTAACTAGCAGCAGTAGCACAGAACAGTGCTCGTCAAAGCCGGTCTAAATCGCTGGGAGATTGGCGAGATTGCCGGTCGGATCGGCCAACTGTATTAGAGGATTATGTAGTATAATATATAATGGCAATTTAAATTGTTATCCTCTTGTGGCCTTGTTAACCTTGGACAGAAGGTTAGCAGTTACTGATCAAGGCATATGATTTTATTTAGGAATCAAACTCTAAAGAGTGGAAGCTAGTAGTTCAGGAAATTGTCCGCTTTATGAACATTGATGCAAATTTTACAATTACAAGTGCCAGGCCACTTCGATTCTGTGCTATTTTTGACTGTCATCCAATTCTATTCCATATGTGGCCCGTTTCCATCCGCAGAAGTTTCTAAAGTTTCGAGATGTAATCCTGATGAGTTATCATCAAAATGAGGTGAAAGCTATTTTTGTTGGTCTGCTCTTTGATTTTCAGATAGTTCAGAGTTAACTGTAGCCTGCAAATTGAGATTTTCTTGATATGTTATTATGTTGTTATTTTCAGGTAAATTTTGCAGAACTTACTCTGGATGTATGAAGAATGCTGCAATGTTTGGAGTGGGAGACTAGCGGATCATTTTACCAAAAGCATCCAGCTCAATAAAAGAAGAAAGGTGTTGCAGCTGATTATTCAGGAGCTTCTGGTTTAATAGATATGAATTTGGCAGCAGACATGACTGATCCAACTCTACCTCCAAATCCTAGGAAGGCTATCCTGCATCGACCGTCTGTGACACATTTGATAGCGAGTTATAAAGCCCTGTTTCTTGAACTTGCTACCGTAAAGTCTTTCTGTTAATAGGGGGCGATTAGGCTAGCGCAGTCTTTTTAAAAGATCGTTGCAGGTGGCTTATCTAATTGAATTTTTAGGCTATCAATGACATAATCTTTATGGCTATCATATTTGTTTTTAAACAGAAACAAAAATGAAATGAAAAGAAATGGGAAAAAAAATATATGCATGTTATTTAGGAAATTGATACCTAGCGTTTATTTACTCATATGCACCCGTTGTCATGGCATTTATTTAAATTTTATTTGTTTTACTTAATCATATTATTATGTTGGATGTAGATTCTGTTGGATGGTAGGGTATTAGGTTAATATCTACATAAACCGGTAACTAATAATCCGTAATTTGATGAAAACTTTACCCCTTACCAGATGGATTGGAAACTAGCCTGCTAAAATTTTATGTATGCTCTTTTGTGCCTTCATGTATTTTTTTGCTTATTCTTTTGCATGGATATAATCATCACAGATGTATAATAAATGATGTTTGTTCAGGTTATGGCAACAATCAGCGAGGAGCTCCCTCCAGAGGGCATTATGCTAGTTTATTTGCCAGCCTCAGGTGATTTTGCTTCCATATGGTTGCTATCTGAGAAAAAGAATTTCAAACAATTTGAATGTGTTGTTGACACTGATGAATATGCAGGGAAGCCTGGTCATATTAATGCTTCTCAGGTTGAAACTTCAGGAGGATCTAGGCAAACTACAAAAAACAAGCTTGCTTCTCACAATTCCCTAGAACAGAATTGCTCTGCACCTGAATCCTACATTAATGGCAAGAAAGGGTCTATTGACTGTTCTGATGATTATCTGTGGTTAGGTCCTGAAGGAAATGGTGGTAGTTAGCTATGGCCTTGTTGAATATTATATGCTATCTTTAGCTTTTTATTCTGAGGGCTTTGTGAACTGAAAACTCCTGAATATGTGCAATATGAATTATTTAGTATGTTGTGATTAATCTTACGTATGATTCTGTGGGATTTGCAGGTTCAACTAACCCCCTAACCTGGTGATATAATTCCTTTCACCCGAAGACCTCTTTTCCTAATCACTGATGGCAACAGCTGCCATGCATTCAAAATAGGTTTGTCTTACTTGCGTATGCCATGTCAGGACTTAGGATTTGTATATTTTACTGCTCTATAAATTTATTTGTGCCACATTTTGCTGACATATGCATAAGATGACATGTTATAGTATTCTTTGATGGGGTATTAGGAAGAATTCGTTGTATTCTTTAAATTTAGAAAGTTTACAAATTTAAATCGCTTATTTTTCTTTTGTTTTATGGATTTTAATTAAAAAGATGGAAAAAAGCAGTGTTAAGTTTTGAGGGAATATATAAAACCTCCAGATAATAATAAGGTAGATTGCTTTTACTGCAGCTTGGAAATAAAGTTAAATCCATTGCAATGCTTTTTGTGGATGAAAATGATGGCACTTAACAGAAGGAACAAATTTTACCCTGAGTATGATTAAAGAGAGAGGAAAAGCAATTTGATGGTTTGAGTGGATATTTAAAGCCTCTAGACTGGTCTTTGATATTCAGTGGATTTTTCTTGCTGCAACGTGCAAATAAAGTCCATTTTATTGCAATGCCCTTTGCAGATGAAAATGACGGACGGTAACTAAACAGAAGAGATAAACTTTACCTTTTATATGAAATGTCAATGGATGGGCTTCATTTTATGTTTCAACTTCATTCCAAGGTTTCATGTATCTTTCCCAAGTAAGTGATGAATCTACTTCTAAAATGCTCTTTCAATAATCGAACTGAGATGAAACATGAAATAAATAAAAATGGATGACAGCATCTTCTGAGAATTGATCCGCTAGCAACATGTTTGTTTACTGCTGGCTGTTAGGTTCTTTTACTGTTTTTGGAAGAGGTGTAGGGTCTGCTAAGCTGCAAATATCTTTCATTAAGCTTGTGGTTAACTGTGTTTGTACTACTTGTGACGGGAAACTTTGCAGTATATCTCATCTTGCTTTCGTCTGAATTCTTATTTATTTATATCATTGCTTACACTATAAATTACTATTAATTTCGGATGGTACATGGTGCAGAAAGGGAGAGAAAGTTGCCCTACTGCTTTCGCCTTTGAGATCAATGTTCAAGGACCTGTCCGGTGCTGATATTACTCAGTTTACCTTTTTCTTGACCGGTTCTCTACAAGCATTTTGCCAAATGGTTGGTTTCTCCTTGTCTGATTGTGATATGGTCAGTTAATTTCAAAATATTTTCGAGTTTTAGATAGAATTCTCTCTGTATGAATTGGTTTTACTTTGACTTGCTTTTACTCCTCTATGTTTAGGAAGTTCTATGTAGTGCCAAGAACATACTATCTACTGCTTTCTCTAAGTGGGAAGTAATTCTCTGCAAATCACCTGGCCTCAATCTAGTTTGGGCACAGGTTTTATCCGATCCATTTTTAAGGCGGCTTATTGTTAGGTACTTTATCTTTCACCTTTATCTCAGTAGCTTTTATGTTCATAAATACAATTAAACAAATTTTGCTTCATGTGGTTTAATGGAGGCATGTTGGAACGAAAATCAACTTAATCATACATTATAGGACAGAGCGAAAGCATTTTGCCTTTTCTTTTGTAACACCCCCCATCGCACTTGTTGACCCTTGTTGAGGTTGTTACTTACTATTGTTGAGCGGACATGGTGGGGTGATGCTGCTAGTGACCAATGCTTTTTATAATATATTGGTGTGTCGCCATCTTTGGGTCCGGTTTTGTACAATTCGGTTGCTCAGACAAAAAAATGTAATGACTATAACTTGTTTACTTTTCTCCGGATTCATATTCTGTCGAGCCGTGCTCTCGGCCTTCTGCCCTCCAGAAGCGAGTGATCAACATTTGCCTGTTTGCCTACCACAACTTCCTAAATCTCTCTCTCTCTCTCTCCAAAGTCCGATGTCTTGCAGTCTTCTGCTACCCAACTTGCAGATTACCCGACTTTGCCGACTGCCATCACTTCGACAACACTTAAATAGGACCACAAAGTTGATGAAGTCTGTAATATAACGTTGTGGCTCTCAGGTAAGAAGTTTCATTCAACATAGATTTTATTGTACCGTACCTCCTGGAATTTCACCACCTATCGACCTTTCTGGGGAAAAATCAAAAGGTATATATGATTGCCGAGTAGGGCTTAATCTGCGCATCGTCAAAGGTATTGGATTGAGCGTGCTTGCTTCAGCTTCTTTTAATTGCCTATGCATGACCTCACTTGCTTACCAATCTTTGTGCCGAAACTTTATGCCAGTATGCTACAATGCTAGGATAGTTGCTTGATAACTTGCAAGGGTATGTTCATACATACCTAGGGTAGCGTCTTTAGGAGCCCATTGACGTGTAACGTAATTGCTGCTATGCATGTTTTTATTTAAAATATTAAAATTTGTAAAAAGGAAAAATGAGATAGGCTAGGCTAGTGGGAAAGCTCCGATCCCGATCTTATTCAAGGCTCAAAAATCAGTTTTACAAAATCCCAATTGCCTTAGCTAAGCCAAAAAAAGAAAAAAAACCCCAAAGCTCTAAAGCCAAGGTGGTTGCTAGTTCCAATCCCCACAAAAAGGAGATGCAAATCCGTGGAAGAATAAACAACATGTTATTCTCTCTCTCTCCCTCTTGCCGTTCAGCATTAATAATGCAAAAATTCAACTGCTGGTTTTTCATTTAATTTTTTTTTAATATAGATTCAATAAAAGAGAAGAGGATTTTCCATCCCCCAAATAATACAATGATTATTTGGAAGAAGTGGAAGACATGAGTAAGTCGTGCAAATTCATTATCCCAAACTATTTGTTTTTTTTTCCTTTATATGTTGATTTAGGGGGTGGTGGGGGTTTGGGCAGTTTTTAAATTGATTGAAGGAATAGATTTTCAAGCTATTGAAGAACAAATTAGAAAGTATCAGCAAGAAAATGCTGAGCAGATAAATATGATCAATCAAGCTCGGAAGTTACCTTTGAGGAACCCATTTCCATTTTTTTTAATGTCTATCTCTTTGGTTTCCTCCAGGGTGATTGAGGCTTATATCAGTATCATTAACTTCTTTTTTGAAAAGATTTCATGGAAAATTTACTTCAAAAATTACTAATATCAGCTGTTTTAGTTAACAGGCTGAAGATTTAGCTGCAGCAATGTCAGCAAGCAAGGGATTTCCCATGCAGGCAGAAACTGATGGGGTGAGAAAATTTTATTATCATTGCTCGTTTTTTATCAGTTGTTGAACTGTGTTCTCAATACTTGAAGTTATTGTAGTTAATCTCTTAACCTCATTCATGTTGCTATATGCTTCAAGCAAAATGAGTAATATCCAGTTCAAATTGTTTGACATATTTGATAGGTACTGCTGGTGGATTTTTACTGTTTTCTAGGTTAATTTTGTTTCATATGACTGGAAGAACAGAGAATGTATCAGTGTGGAAATTTTGTTGAACATTGTGTTTATTTTGTTGAGTGTTGACATCTGAATGTCGGATTAACCTTCTGCTAGTTCCCATTTCAGCAACCTCAATTTGCATTATTTGCAAGACTTAAACATACAACTGATATTCTATGTTAGCCGGACTCGAGGTGAGCATCGGATAGAGGTATACTCAATTTTTTTAATTTTTTTATATATTTAAAAGATTATATTTTCATATCTACTTTCGAATATTTATTGATCATATATTTCAGATTTGGAAACCTAAGAAAAAATAAAGAGTCTGATCATATCTGACATTTCCTTCTTTATCTATACTTATTCTCAGAATAATGTGTACAACTTTCTAGTACTTCACTTCCAAGTTGAGATTTCGGACAACTTTAGCGTATTTAGTTTCACTCGTAAGTTGCTTAAACGGTTTATCAGTGCTATATTTTTGGAGTGGCTGCTTTTTTGTTTCCATGTTTTTGAAACAAATTCTTATCCTGCAGCTCTTAAAAACAAAAATAATGTCATATTTTGACAGATAGACTTAAATTTCTTATATTTTATTGGTTTTGTTCTGCCATCAGACATGAAAGATGATTGGAAATGATTGTTTATTGAAACAGGCCGTTAACCAGAGCTCTCAAGCAGGGTTTGCTTCCGGTGCCCAAGGTCAATATGCACCTACAGTTCCTGGAGGGCAGCCACGACCGACAGGCATGGCAACTCAACCCGTGCCACTTGCCTCTGGGCTGGACATTCAGGGTTATGCTCTCGACGATGAGGAAAAGACTAAGCTCGGAGCAGAAAGAGGCGGAAGAGCGGGAGGGTGGAGTATAGATTTGAGCAAGAGGAGGGCCCTGAAAGAAGCCTTTACAAGCATTTTGATTTGATTTTCTTGATTATTAGTGATGTATGAAGTAAAACACTATTGTTTTGTAAAAGGTTTTAGAGCATTTGAATTGTCGAAGTCTCGTTGCATTCGATCCTATTCGATTAATTTAATAAAAAAATTTAAATTAAATTAATTAATTTAATTAAAGAATTAATTAAATTAATTAATATTTTTAATTATAATTAAATTAACAGAATCGATTAAATTTTAATAAGTTTAATCGATTAACTCGATAAAATTAATTTATTAAATCTTGGATTAATGTGTTATATATTTAGTTTGGACATAAATTTAATTAAATTATTAATATATATAATTATATAATTAATAAATATTAAATATTAAAAATTTAATTAATTTGATTAATAATTTATTAATCAATAATTAATTAAATAAATTAACATAAAAAATTAATATAATTATTAAATTAATTTAATTATATTAAATTAATTAAAATTTATCGATTAAATAGATTACAGCCGGTCGAATTTAAACACACCAAAAAAAAAGGGCTAAATTTATTTGGGACAAAGCATTTATCCTGAAACGTGTTAAAGTATGGTACTTCTAACCAGGCGTTATTTATTACAAAAACCGTAATTTATTTGGAGTAAAGTAGTTATCCTGAAACGTGTCGAAATCTACGCAGATAAGAAATTTGTATTGTGTATATTTTCTTATATTTAATATATTTTATATTATGAGACATTTTTCGTATTTATTTGAAAAATTATGTCGTATGAAATATTACCGCTTGTATTAATGGAAAGAACCAATAAACCAATATGTGGTTGACTTTGAAAACCCACCGTCAAAGCCAGGTAGGCGTTTTCCTCAACCAATAAGAATCAAGTACTCAACCTTGACGATCCGTGTCTTCAACCTACAATCTAATCCAAACCGCCCATTTTCGGCTGAGAAAACACAACTTGTGACCGTTTTGACCGTCAGATTTCGTACAGAAGAAACACACGGATAGCAAATCTTATCCGTCCGATCCACTTTAATTAACAAATCCCTCCAACCTTCTTCTATAAATACCCCTTAACCGCTCTCTTTGCCAAGCTTTTGAAGGAGAAGAATATAAGGTGTTTACACCAGATCTCGAGGTTTGTTCCTTTTTCTCTCAAAAAGTATGTTTTTTAAAAAATTAGGGTTTATAGTTTCGGATTCTTCTATTTGATTTATATTTCTGTTATAGTGTAAATTGAACTAGGATGTAGGGATGGTAATTTAAGGGTAAGCTAGAATTAGTTTGAATTCAGGAGCAGCGTAAATTTTCTTTGGGTTTTGAATTTATTTAGGAGCTTGGAGTTCGATTTTTAGCTGTTTTAATTCTGATTTGATAGTTTTAGGGGTTTGAATTCTTTTTCTTGTAAAAGTAGGGATTTTTTTGGTTATTAACTTAAGTTATTAGCCAAGATCTGGCTTTTCTGTGTTATGTTTGGTTGATGAGAAAATGTAGATAGAAAATTTTATTAATGGTCTGAAAAGTTTTCCATATCTATGCAGAGATGGCTCGTACCAAGCAAACTGCCCGTAAGTCAACTGGAGGAAAGGCTCCTAGGAAGCAACTTGCGACCAAGGTTACATATTTTATTCTGTTCAAGATATGATGGGATTTATCCAATTATAGCTTTTTTTTTTTTTTTCTAGTTAACTGATGATCTCTTTCTGTTGCTGATCAGGCTGCTCGCAAATCTGCCCCAACCACTGGTGGTGTGAAGAAGCCTCATCGATACCGTCCTGGAACTGTTGCTCTTCGGTATTCTTTCGCATGTTAATTATTAAATATAAAGAAAGTCTTGTTCTTATAGGTGAGAATGGTTCGTTTTATGTGTTTTACCTTTAATATTCTCTGTACAGTGAAATTCGCAAGTACCAGAAGAGTACTGAACTTCTTATCAGGAAATTGCCCTTCCAGAGGCTTGTCCGTGAAATTGCCCAGGACTTCAAGGTACAGAAATATTTTTTTTATTGTCTTTTCCTTGACAATTGATGGTTATTTGTTTGATAGTTGATAGATATTTTCCGGTGACTTGTTTGCAGACTGATTTGCGTTTCCAGAGCCATGCTGTTCTGGCTCTCCAGGAAGCTGCGGAGGCATACCTTGTGGGTCTTTTTGAAGACACCAACCTGTGTGCGATCCATGCTAAGCGTGTTACGATCATGCCCAAGGACATCCAACTTGCTCGTAGGATCAGGGGCGAGCGTGCCTAAGTGCCAAGGATGATGATCTCACTTAGAATGAGGAAATTATTGTTTGTTTAGTCAATGTTTTTTTTTTTAATTTTATTTTGGGGTTCTTGATCTTTTGGGTAGGCCAGATAAAAGATAGGCTGATGTTAGTGGTGTTAGGTTCTTCCATGTGATGTGATGATGAATGGGGGGTGGTGGAGGTAGTGTCTGATATCTGTTAATGGACGACTTCTCAAGCTTGGTATATTCTTGTTTTTCTTGAACAAAATGTGCTCTGCCACATTGTAGTGGCTAGGAACATCTATCTATTATTTGTCAACCAAATCTAGTTGTGTTTAATTTTAGACTTGGCTGTTATTTGGATTTGTGGATGGTATGATAATGTGGCTGCACTGTCGATCTCTTGTCAAATTGTCCCCCAGTTCATATCTGGACGGCGGAAATTCATTTTCAAGTGTAATAGTTGGGAAAATGGCAAAATGGTGAGTTTAATGTTTTAGTGGGCTCCTTTTATGAGATAATCCCAAAGAATAACCCAAATTTAGTCTTTTCAGGTGGATGGTTGGACCCATGTTTGAACCGTCACCAAAACAAAGCTTCTACGTTCAGATTTCGAAGTAGGTTTTGCTCTCTGGGGTCATTCATAGGTTTAAGTGAAACTGGTGATTTGGATACGTGTGAAGAACTGTGAAAAATTAATTATTATGAACATTAAATTAAAATATATAAATTTTAGAAGTTTTTGACTAGTTAACATATAGGAAATGAATAATTTGTAAAAAAATTATAAATTATATATTAACAAATGATAATTAAAAAATTTTAAAACTATGTTAGCGTCAAATTATTAAAGATGTATACTAAAATTTTTTGTCAAACAATAATTAAAAAATTTTAAAAATATATTAATATCAAATTATTAAAGTATATTTATTTCCAAAATAAGCTTATAAATATTTTTTGTAAAAAAATAAATACAAAATATTTTTAAGTTGAAGGTGGAAAAAGAGATTTTACTCCACTGCAGGATTGAGTTTATCATTGGACCTTTATCGGTGTGATTGCGCACCCAACGTAGATTTAAGAATTCAAAATTTATATATTTTATTATTTTATAATTATATTTAAAATATTTTATATTTATATAAATTTTAATGTATTAATAATTTATATTATATAAATTTTAAAATATATAAATTTTATTATTTTTTATTTATTTAATTTATTTTATATTTATATAATCATATCAAATAAATAAATAATTTTTTAAATAAAAATATAAATTTAATTTTTATACCTTAAAAAATTTTATCCCCTTAGCTATCCGATTAGTTAATATTAATCCAACTGAATATGTTTTTCATCTCCTCAGTAGCATTTAAAATTAATATATTAAATTACACGTCATTTCCACATATTTCAAAAAAAAAATAGTAGAAATTTGACAATCAAAATCGGGTTTCTTCCTGAGCCCTCTTCAACGAGCCCTAAAAAGCAAAATAAACAAAATCCCTCTTCAGCAACCTTAAGCTCCTAAAACAGAAAAACTTAATCTCAAATACAAATGATTTTTCAGTAAAATCAGAAATCTCTAATCATAAACCCCAAAAATAGTGTTTGGTTGTGTTGGAGGACGATTTCAAATAAGAATTGAAGAGATTTCGGGTAATAGCCAGTTGAAAATGGGTAAATTGATTTCAATTTACTTTTCCTTTTCTTCGCTTTATCGTTTCTTTCTCTTGCCTCATTCTTCAATTTGCCCCTTTGTCTGATTTGAGTCGGTTTAAGAGATTAGGGATTAGGCTTCATTTTAGTTTCGAATTAAGAGATTAAGGTTTATTTCCGTCTGTTTAGGGTTAAAAACGATTAGAGATTTTCAAATAAAAGGGATTAGGGATTTTTTTTATGGGTTTTGAATAGGGATTTTGTTTTTTTTTTTCTTTTGGTCAGATGAAACCCGTTTTCTATTAGTTTTTGTTTTTTTAATACGTGAAAATAATATATAATTTAATACATTAATTTTAAATATCACGTAAAAAATTATTTATGTCATTTAAATTAAGAAAGAAGACGTTACTATTTCGTATAATAAAAGAATTAAAATTTTTTAAATTATTATAAAAAACTAAACCCATATTTTCAAAGACTATTTTCATAATTAGACCTATCAAGTATTATCAGAGCTAAAGCGATATACATGTCAAATGCATCACCATTTCAGCTTGTACGCCGCACTCAAATCTTAACCGTTACAAAAGCAAAGGATTGGACATTGGTACAACAAAGAAACAAGGTATAATTACACTGTCCCCACTTTGTTGCACAAACTCAAAAGAACCTCAGAAAAAAAGAAAAGCCTCACTCGAAATTCCAAAGCAAAGCAACCATTATTTATTCCGATTTCTCTTCTTTATTCTCTATTTTATTTTGTTTGATGCTTTTTCTTCGCTTTTCCCTCCAGTCCTCCCCCATCATCAGCTCTCCCTCTCGTCTCCCCATATTTCAATTTCCTTTCGCTTTCAAATTCCATTCCTTACTATCCCCCTCGGCTAAGCACCTCTTTTCTGCTCGCCATGTCTATGAGTGCAATGTCAGGATCCGAGAACTGTCGAGGGCCGGTAACATTAAAGCTGCCCGCCAACTGTTCGATAATATGCCTTCTTCTGACGTCGTCTCATGGAACTCTATCATTACCGGCTACTGGCAAAATGGGTGTCTCCAAGAATCAAAGAAACTTTTTTATTTAATGCCTGATAGAAATATACTCTCCTGGAACTCCATCATCGCTGGTTGTGTGGAAAACGGAAGCGTTGATGAAGCTTTCGAGTTTTTTAAAGCTATGCCTAAGAGAAATACGGAGTCGTACAATGCGATGATATCAGGGTTTGTGAGATGGGAGAGGGTAAAGGAAGCTGAAATGCTTTTCCAAGAAATGCCTAGAAAGAATGTGATATCTTATACGGCGATGATTGATGGGCATATGAAGATTGGGGAATTTGAGAAGGCGAGAGCTTTGTTTGACGGGATGCCACGTAGAAATACTATCTCTTGGACGGTGATGATTAGTGGGTTCGTTGATAATGGCAGGTTCGATGAAGCCGAGGATTTGTATGAGCGGATGCCTAATAAGAATGTTGTTGCTTCGACGGCTATGATAACGGGGTATTTTAAGGAAGGGAGGGTAGAGGATGCAAGGCTCTTGTTCGATGGAATTTGGTATAAGGATCTAGTGTGTTGGAATGCAATGATAACTGGTAATGCTACTTCATTTATATACGACAGAGTGTCTATGTTGGTATTTCGATGATTATATAGTGAAAAAAATGGAATAAACTAGGACTAATTGTTATTTGCTCTGAATCTGAAGATGTAGAGTAGTTGCATTGTGTTCCTTTCATTTCTTAAGGGAAAATGTCTAGTGTTTAGTGTTTACAAGTTGATGCAGAATATAGTTTAAAATGGTTTTGCAAACGTCTTATATAAAAATGTCTTCATGGACTTGTGAAATATTGCATCAGATATGAGAAGGCAGAAGATTCTTCTTATTTTAGATCTAAGAATTGTTCCTAGAAAATGAAACGTAGAATATGCCTTTCACATGATGCAGGTTATGCACAAAATGGGTTTGGTGAGGAAGCACTGAAGTTGTGTACGGAAATGGTTAAGCTGGCTATCCAACCGGATATTTTCACCCTTGTTTCTGTTTTCGCTGCCTGTTCCGGTCTTGCATCAGTTAAGGAAGGCAGGCAAATGCACGTGCTTGTTATAAAATGTGGATTTGAATTGGATCTTTCTTTGTGTCATTCCTTGATTACAATGTATAGTAAATGTGGTAGCATTCTTGATGCTGAGCAAGCTTTTAGACAGATTAATGGAGCATGCCTTATTTCGTGGAATACAATCATTTCTGCATTTGCACAGCATGGTCTCTATGAAAAAGCTGTTGATTTCTTCAACCAGATGGAAGTGGTTGGTGTCAAACCTGATGGAGTAACTTTTCTTAGTTTATTATCAGTTTGTGGTCATGCAGGGAAAGTAAATGAAAGTATGGATTTTTTTGACCTAATGGTAAAAAAATATGGGATTTATCCCAGACCTGAACATTATTCTTGCTTGGTTGATATGCTGAGTCGAGCAGGCCAGCTGGAAAAGGCATCCAAGATAATACGAGGGTTGCCTTTTGAAGCTGACGCAGGAGTCTGGGGTTCTCTTCTAGCTGCCTGCAATGTTTATTTGAATGTAGAATTAGGGGAGTTAGCAGCTAAGAAAATTGTGGAATGGAATCCACATCATTCTGGCGCTTATGTTGGTTTGTCTAATATATATGCTGCAGCTGGCATGTGGGATGAAGTCACAAGAGTGAGGCTTCAGATGAAAGAGCAAGGAGTAAAAAAGCAATGTGGATATAGTTGGATGGAGATTGATAATAAGGTGCACCACTTCCTTGGAGGGGATATCTCTCATCCAGACACCAATAAGATTCATTTAGAGATTAAGAGTATCAGTTTTCAAATGAAAGCACTGGTTAATGTTGCAGAAAATGATTTGTTGTGGAGTGCTTTTGGTTGACATATATCTCAATGTGAGGTGTGATTCATGATGGAAAATGTGCATTCATTTGGTTAAAACCAATGGGGATATCTTATGCCAAGGGGGAAAAG
>JBBYHM010000013.1:9746035-9763271 GCA_038381775.1 Adansonia rubrostipa
ATTTATATTTAAAGCAAATAATTAACTTTTAATTAGTATTCAAATAAATCTGAATATTTAATTTATATCAAAATAAATTTGTAACATAAATCAACTTTTTAACTTAAAATAAAATTTTAATTAAATATAAATCAAAAAAATAAAAACTTATTTAGTTACAATATGGTATGCAAATGAATAAACTGAAAAAGATAATGAAGGTGAATTTTGGACCCTTTCTCCACTCGGGGTATTCAATTGCATCCCATCAAATTTTATTAAGGCTTAGGACCAAAGTTTTTATGAGTTCTACCCTTGAAAATGTAGAGGTGCCGAACTTGCTTAACTTGGCTCATTTATGTATATAAAAAAATAAAAATATTTTTATATTAATATTTTTATTATTTTAAAATATTTTTATAATGAAAATATAATATATATATTTTAAATATAACAATGCATTTCGGTTGGGTGAATTTCAAGTTTAGATTCATATTTAAGGTCCAATTTAAGTTGGAATTAATCTAAAAATATAACATTTTCTAATTGTTTAGTAAATTTTTAATGTATACGTAGCTGTTAATTTTATTCGTGAAATTTAAAATTTTAATGAATGATATATAGGATAAGATAATTTCTCTAAATAACTTAAAAATCACAAGGAGTAGATAGTCTTTGGGCCTATAAATAGAAAAAACCTCGAGTAGGAGTGAGTGTAGTGGGTCCCAACAAGCCCAGTTAACAGATTAACCTAAAGCCCAAACTACAAAATCCCGACCCATAAATTTCCACGTGTATGAATCTAGTTTCAGTCAGACAAAACTTATGGTCTTCCCTAAAACCACCAAATTGTTTTCCTTTTCTATATAAAACTTCAAGATAAACCCTTGACCTTGGCCTTAAAGCCAGCAAGAAAAGAGCAGCTGCATTTCTTCCCCAGAGCTGTAAGCAGAGCACCCATCAAACCAAAATGAAGGTTTTTTTTTTTATATATATATAATAAATATATATTTCAATCCTTTTGGGTTTTGGTTATTCTTCTGATTTTGTTGAAATTTTATTCCTTTTTGTTTCAGTTCAACATTGCAAATCCAACCACTGGTTGCCAGAAAAAGCTGGAAATTGATGATGACCAGAAACTGTATTTTCCTTTCTCTTTCTTTTTTTTTTTTTTATTTCTTAATAGTTGAGTTTAAGTTGAATTTGTTGATTCAATTTCAATATTAATGTTATTAAGTTCAAATCTTGTTATCTTAACCATGAAAGACCCATATGAAAAATATGACTCCTTCTTGGTCTTATAGTCCATCTATGTTCTGGGAATTTTTTTTTCAGGATTATATATTTGGGTGGGATTGAATTTTGCAGAGTATCTGCAGAATGTGAAAAATAAATTAGGTTGAAGGCTTGAAGCAAATTAAAATGTATATTGTTTGCTAATGAAATTTTGGATATTTGTTACTTGAGGCATAATTTTATGCAAGTGTGCAAAGAAAAAGGAATTCAAAATTTTAATTATTTTTCTCTTTTGTCTGTAATTTTGGTTTTCATTTGTAGATTTAGACTTTGTTTAAGACTAGAAAAATTGTGATTAATTGTCACTTTTGTATTGTTGATTCATGTTGAAATGTCATCGATATTCTTTTATGCGGTTTGTGAAATGCGGATGTTGTTAATATTTCCTAAATCTAGCAAAATCAAACATCGGCAAATGGATTTGATTCGTAAATTATTCCGTTTTCCATTTATATATGAAGTTAGGAATGTTGTGGTGGACAGCCTACTGAATATAGTTAACTTGTGTTTTAGTAAGTGTGAAAGAATGTCGGCAAACAAGTTAATGAAAAACAATCTCTTAGACCTTATAAGATGATAGCTTATCTGTTGAATTTTTTGCTGATTATTTTGTTAAATAAGAGTTTCTTTTGGATGGGTTCATCTCAAAACTCCATTTTTGTTTACCTAATTTGAAAAAAAAAAAAAAAAAAAGAAAAGAAAGGAAAATTTAACCGTACAGCGCCCTTTTGGCATAGTTATTTCTTGCTAACAGTGGGCTTAATACATTTTAGGAGCTTGGTGTGATTGTTATTGTATTTTCAATCGCTTGTTTATTCTCTTGCTTTGATGCAAGTTGCAGCAGTTTCTGATGAACACTTTCTAACCTTGACCTTTGAAATTGCAGGCGAGCCTTTTTTGACAAAAGGATCTCACAGGAAGTTAGTGGTGATGCCCTGGGTGAGGTATGATTCCAAGTTACTTAAGTTTTTTGGCCTCAAATTTCTGTTGGTGCATCTGGACTTATTAACTGCAATTTGCTTGTATTATCATTTAACAGGAGTTTAAGGGCTATGTATTCAAGATCATGGGAGGCTGTGACAAGCAAGGTTTTCCAATGAAGCAAGGAGTTCTCACTCCTGGCCGTGTTCGTCTTTTGCTTCACAGAGGTCTGTGGACTCTGCAAATTTGTTTCCTTTTGTTCATTTGTGTAAAACTGTTTTCTGTATGGATTTTTGGTTCATTGAATGACTGATTTTTTTTCTTTGGACAGGTACTCCCTGCTTCCGTGGGTATGGTAGGAGAAACGGCGAGCGTAGGAGAAAGTCAGTTCGTGGTTGCATTGTTAGTCAGGATCTTTCAGTTCTGAACTTGGTTATTGTGAAGAAGGGTGAAAATGATCTTCCTGGATTGACTGACACTGAGAAGCCAAGAATGAGGGGTCCAAAGAGAGCATCAAAAATCCGGAAGTTGTTCAACCTCTCTAAGGAGGATGATGTTCGGAAATATGTTAATACTTATCGCCGAACCTTTACAACCAAATCTGGTGAGTACAAAGTATTCATTTGAGCTTAAGTTTCCAGGGAAAGGAATTTTTTATTCGTAGTATATTGTTGGAGAAAATATGCCCCAATAATTTAATGACAGAAGCTGCCCTCAAGTTGAAATAACAATCACTTTTTCGGAATGCAGGTAAGAAAGTCAGCAAGGCTCCCAAAATTCAGAGGCTGGTGACCCCTTTGACCTTGCAGAGGAAGCGTGCCAGAATTGCTGAGAAGAAGAAGAGAGTTGCAAAGGCCAAGGCTGATGCTGCAGAGTACCAGAAGCTCCTTGCCCAGAGGTTGAAGGAGCAACGCGAGCGTAGGAGTGAGAGCTTGGCCAAGAAGAGATCCAGACTCTCCGCTGCCTCTAAGCCATCCATTGCAGCTTAATTTTGCCTCAACCTTTGGTATTTTGGTTGGCACCGCGATGCTGATTCTAAAATCATATTATAGGTTGAGATGATTTTGCTTACTCAATTTTCAAGAGTCGACAATGCTTTTTCTGGGTATTGCGTGAACAATATGCTTTGACTTTTTGTGACATTATGTTGTGGGTGTTTTACGTATTCTTTGGGTTATTAATTACTGATTAGTTTGCATTTCTGACACTTAAATTCCTACAAAAGCATGCGAACTGAAGGTTTTCACATAAGAGTAAGATCTTTTGGGGTTGCAAAAATGGGCATTTCCTCCTTGCTGTCCACTTTATAATAGTTTTACTACATAGGTCAAACTATTTAAAGATTGAGGTTCAGGCATGCATGTTAAATTTATTTTGGTTCAGGGCAATGCAATTTCCTTGCTCAGAGTACATCTTTTTTGAATTGGCCGGTGACCCAATTTACTGCGCCATCTTAAAACTCGGCTCTTGAAAATTCTGTTTCGGGGCGGCTTCAGTGTCTCTCATCATAGTCTTTAATCTCCAGCTTTTAGATTTTGCCAGCAATGGCCTCTTCCTTTAAACAAGTCTGAACAAAAATCCTTTTAGTTTTTAACAGTGCCGCCTCCGGTTAAAATCCCCTTCACTGTTCCGAACACGTTCAAGCTTTCAGCTGTTGCTCTTTCTGTTCTGCCAGGAACTTAAATTGTGTAGGACGCTTATTCTGAAATACCACAACAGAACAACTCTGTCTCTCTCTCTCTCTCTCTCTCTCTGATCAGCAAGTGCGTCGCATAAAGATATATGTCCGATATGGGTTCTTTTAAAGTTTTCTTGTACATATTTGAAAGATCGTATATTCATGTTTATACGTGAATGTGCGTTAGATATAGTTAACTTTTTCTTGTTATACACAAAGGGCAGTGATGTCTATCTTAGACCTTCCTCCTCCATAAATAAAAATTGGTAGCTAAGGAGTTTAAACTTTAAACAAGCCCTCCAAAGTCCAAACGAAAATTTGCACCATTACAATGTTTAGTTGACATTAAAGTCGCTCTTGCAATGACTGTTAATGTAAATTTAAAAATGAACTTTCAATTAAATTATTACAATGGAAACAGCTAAGAAGGTAAAAGTTAATTTATCCCATTTTATTTACT
Organism: Adansonia rubrostipa; assembly: GCA_038381775.1. Classification (NCBI taxonomy): domain Eukaryota; kingdom Viridiplantae; phylum Streptophyta; class Magnoliopsida; order Malvales; family Malvaceae; genus Adansonia; species Adansonia rubrostipa. The sequence goes on from JBBYHM010000013.1 coordinate 9,750,370, forward strand.
AAGTTTCTATTTCTATACATGACCCTTTATCTTTAGAGAAATCTATATTTTACTCTTTAAGTGTTAATTATAATATCTATCTTGGTTTCTTAATGAAAAAATAATAATAAAGAAATTTAGATATTAAGAATTTTCTTTCATTATTGGATTACAACATTTTAACTTTTGATGTACCATAAGCAAATATACCAATGTAATTTTCTCCTTTTTCACTATAAATTGTATGTATTATTCAAATATCCATGCCTTTAATTGCTATTGTTTTAATAAATCTGGAAAAAGAAAATCTTCTTAATAACTCTGCTTTAGGGTTCTTTTATTTGTTTATTTTTTAATTTTTTTTTTCATTTATGTGCAGTTGTATCAACTGAACAAGTCTATGGATCAGTGTATTGTTGTTTAAGCAAATATAGTTTTCAAATGCTCCAAAACCACCGGTAAAATAACAAATATATTTATTATTAATTTTTATTATACTAGAATTTGACATACTCTTGTTTGTGGGTGAAAATTAAAATATAATATTTTAAAAATAAATTTTGTATTTTGAAAAATAATGATACTTAAAAGAAGAGGGGAATTTTTCAAGATTTATTATTATAAAAATAAAAAAGAATTGATACTTTCGTATGAGATGAGATAATTGGTAATTTATTTAAAAGTTTGATGGGTTTTTATTTATTTTTTAAAAGTGAATAGTTTTTTAAAACTAAATAAGTAATTAAAAATATACGTATGAAAAGAAGTTATTTTGGTGGTTATTAGTAAAAAAAGATATAGAAAGTTTTTAAATAATATTTAATTATCAAATTTAAAAAAAAAGAAAAGACGTAATTATCTTTAAAAATAGATTTTTTTATTTTTTATTTTAGTTTTTTTTTTTATAAATTTTTCAATTGAGTTGATATCACTTAATTTATAAAATCAAATTCAGTTAAGAAATTTATAATAATATAAATATATATATATATATATATCAATTAACCTAACCTTCGTGAAATGCGAGTATTTTATTAGTAATATAAATAAATAATTTTAATTATTAAATTAAAAAAAAACATAAGAAAAGAAATAATTATCTTTATAAATAGATATTTTTATTTTATATTTTGATTTTTCTTTATAAATTTTTCAATTGAGTTGATATCACTTAACTTGTAAAATCAAATTCAATTAAAAAATTTATAATAATATAAATAAATATATATATCAATTAACCTAACCTTACATGAAATGCGAGTATTTTATTAGTCATATAAATAAACAATTTTAATTATCAAATTAAAAAAAATAAGAAAAGACATAATTATCTTTATAAATAGATATTTTTATTTTATTTTTTTGATTTTTTTAATAAAATTTTTTAATTGAATTGATATCACTTAACTTATAAAATTAAATTTAATTAAAAAATTTGTAATAATATACATATATATAAATTAACCTAGCCTTACGTGAAATGCGAGTATTATATTGGTAATATAAATAAATAATTTTAAGGGAAAGAAAAAAATAAGAAAAAAAAAACCTTTTGGGGGGTGCCAAGAGGCGAGGACCTGATAGCTGTTAGCACGCGACATAGCGCACCCAACCCGGCCTACAACTCCTCTCGAGGGACCTTTCAAGGAACAGCGTGGGAGTATACCCTCGTAGAGCGTTGGTGTTTCTTTTTTTGCCCACACGGGGGAAACACCAGAGAAAGACCCCCAACTCGGGTTATACCCCTTTACCGAGGTCGGTTTAGGGTTGGAAAGTATCGAGGCTACTCCCTGTCCCACACACCCCCCTGACTGCGCCGCGGGTTTCAAGCCCCTCTTTAAAATCTGCTCGAAGTTTTGACCTCCTACTCCATGTGGGAAACAATAAGTTCTGCCCCCCGGCTAACAAGTGTCAACAACTTGATCTTTTCAATAACTTTTTACTATTTATTTATTTATTCGCTACATTTGATTAATTTGGCATTGTTCAGTTAAAACCTAGCTTGGTATTAGAACTTAAAGAAAGTATTCGACTCGTGTAACTCATATTATCTAAAAATATAATATAAAATAAATTTAAAATTAAATATTAGTATTTATATTTTATATTTATATTTTTAAATTACGATTTTTTTAACATTAAAAAAATTTATTGTCCTTTCAATTTAGAGGTAATTTTTTTAATACAAATTAGTTGAACCTTTTTAATAGATTTGGCAATCTGTATTTTTTTGTTATTTTTATATATTTTTATGACAAAATTATATATTAGATATTATGTATTTAAATAAATTATGGAATATTAATTAATTTATGTTATTTAAATTTTGATAAATTCATATATTTATATTATATTTTAAATTTAGTATATAATTTAATTTATGTACTTTTAATTATTAAAAAGAAAAAAATTATTATATTCATCTAGACATGATAATTCATATATCCAAAATATGTTTATATATTTTCGTATGTGAGAATTATATTTAAAGTATTATTTATTCTATATATGATATCACTCTCAACTCACTAAACTTGTAAGTTTCTATGTTTTTAATAAAAAATAAAAATTACCCACTAATTAATTTTTTTAAAAAATTAATTTTTATTCATTTTTTTCTTAACTACCTATGTAATAGGTGTGCCATACTCTAGTATATATCTATATAAACTTCGATATATTAATAATTTATATTATATATAAATTTTAATATATTTATACATTCGTATCGTGTTATTTTGTTTTAATGTCGTATCTCTTTTTCATACATTAGTTATTTTTTTATTGTATTTAAAAAAAAAAGTAAATGATTCTAGCCCAACTTCCAGCTTGACCAACTTTCTAAATCCTGGGCCTGGCCGATAAACCTAGGCAAACTTCGAAGGTAGCCTGTCAGCGACCCACCAAGGTAGCGAACCATCCAACACCAACACCCTCCGAGTTGCTGGATTTTGGTTTCAGACATGACAGGACCAGAATCTAATCCCTGAATCCTAGACAACTGCCGGACATTTAAGGATACCAGATGGGCTACTTTGTAAAATGTACAAGCCCATGTTTTATGGCAAAATAACCGAGAAAAAACTGAAAAAAATAAGTACATAAATATAAACTATCCCACCCTCAAACTCACGTCTCAGAGCCTCGGCGGCGGCCACTATCTAAAAGAAGAAGAAGAAGAAACAATGGGACGTCGAAGAGGGTCTCGGACTCAAAGAAAACATTTTAAGCAAAGCAGAGAGAATGTTTGGAAACGACCAAAAATGGATTCTTCATCTGACCCCAATAACCCCAACTCTAATAACCAAGCTTGGCAGCCTTTCGCCACCCAAAACCCTTCCTTTGATGAATATTACCAAGTAAATTATATGTTTTTATAAGCTTTTTTTTGTTTCACCTATATGTGAAAAATGGGAATGCCATATATGTAAATTTTTTGGCAGGAACAAGGGATTGTTTCTCCTGAAGAATGGGATGCTTTCATGGAAATGCTTAGAAAGCCATTACCTGCTGCTTTCAGAATTAATTCCACGTATGTTTCTCTTTTTCTTTTTCTTTTGATTTTTGAAGATTTGGGGTTTAAGTTTGATTGTAAAATCATTTCTTTGCTTAGTAATGTCTTTACTAATCATTTGCAGTAGCCAGTTTTGTGAGGATATTCGTTCACAGTTAGAGAATGATTTCCTGAAATCTCTTCAAGCTGAAGTATGTGGAATTGTTTGCTTTGTGCTTAAGATATCTTAATCTAATGGTGTTGTAAGTAAGAGTCTTTTGGCTGTTGGTTACTCTTTTTTCTGCAGGCTATTGAAGGGGGTGATTTGGAGCCTATAAAACCGTTGCCTTGGTACCCTGATAATCTTGCATGGCAATCAAATTTTTCACGCATGCAGATAAGGAAAAATCAAACTCTTGAGAGGTAAGTCCTTGTTTTTGATTATCCCGTATTTGTCAATCCCATTTAAATACAAGTTGCCTAGATTGCCTTACTCTTACCGTCAGGGCGTGATCTTGAATTTTGTGGTGTATACATCTCTACAGTGGGTTCATCTGTCATAGAATCTGATTATTAAATAGATCTATATATAATTGTACCAATCACTAATTCTGCTGAGCTAAAATGCTGCAAAATTTATCTGGTTTGTATCTTTTGTATTACTGTGAATGATTACTTTCTTATTTTATGTGGGTACGTATTTAGGGCAGATCTACTGTTGGACAACTATCTGTTCCAGTCTTAATTGAAAAGAAAAGAAGAAGACTGATATACTGCATATGCAACCTTTCAATGTTTTCTACATTTTACTTTATATCGATGATGCGATTTACAAGTGCTTGCTTTGTCATGTTCATGCCTTGTTGGTTTCAGATACTAGGTATATCTGTATTATGTGCAAGCTGTCCAGTATGCTTTTAAATGGTTTCCGTGATCAACTTATCTGTTTTTTTATTATCATATAGTCATTAGTCAATTCATTATTGGGTTTAATAACTTTCAGGTTTCATGAGTTTTTGAAACTTGAAACTGAAATTGGAAACATCAGTAGACAGGAAGCTGTCAGCATGGTAGGTGGACTCTGCTTACAAGTTCTTATGTACTAATTTGCAGTTTTATATTTGGCAAGTTTCTGAAGGTTTTCTTTTTAGCTAATATTCTCCAATTGTTTATGGTGCAGGTGCCTCCTCTCTTCCTCGATGTACGTCCTGAGCATTTTGTACTTGATAGTAAGCAACTTATGATGCTTTTGGATAACTTTCATTGTTTATCTTTTTCTTTCTAAAGATCACAACCTTGTTTCCTGCACTTTTAATTTTAATTAACAAACTGTATTTGATCTACATTGAAAATTTAGTTGAGATTTCCCGCTACTCTGTGATGCAGTGTGCGCAGCACCTGGTTCAAAAACTTTTCAGTTGCTTGAGATTATACACCACTCAGCCAAAGGAGGATCTTTACCTGATGGCATGGTTTGTTCTTTATTCCGTATGTGGAATTAATTCATCTTAGCCCAAAAAAAATAAAAAATTAATTCTTCATCATATTTTGCTTTAGATTCTAGCAAATGATCTTGATGTGCAAAGATGTAACCTACTCATCCACCAAACGAAAAGAATGTGCACTGCCAACCTGATAGTCACAAATCATGAAGGTCAACACTTCCCTGGCTGCCGTTCCCACAAAAACATCTCCAATGGTTCAGAAACAACAAATAAATCGGAGCAGAGCATTACTCAACTTCTCTTTGACCGCGTATTATGCGATGTGCCCTGCAGCGGCGATGGTACTCTTCGCAAGGCTCCTGATATCTGGCGTAAATGGTTTGCCTTCTCTTGCTCTTCCCTTCCCTTCATTTGTTAATGTCACATTTCTTAAGATCATATATATATATATATATATATGCATTTATACAGGAATGGAGGAATGGGCAATGGACTTCATTGCCTACAGATTCACATTGCCATGCGAGGTATTAATTATTGAAGACCTTAGATTTTTAATTAGTGGGTGTTTCAGTCTCTAATTTGTTGCACTATGGCAGGTCTATCCCTGTTGAAAGTTGGTGGAAGAATGGTTTACTCAACGTGCTCTATGAATCCGGTGGAAAATGAAGCTGTGGTTGCTGAGGTAATGTATACTGCCCAAGAGACAAAATACTAAATCAAAATAACTAAAACTCTCTTATTCAACTGTTCTTTATTTTTTTCCTTTTTCTTTTGGGTAGTTTTAGCTGTTATGGTCCATTTATGTCCTTTTTTTAGAAAAACATGTTTCATTTGTCTGTATTTTCTTAGTTAGTAATATAACATATTAGTGATGGTAATTGCATCAGAGGTTTAGAATATCATCTCATCTTAGGAAAAGAATAACAACCATCAAAATATAATGTGGTGGAACCGCATTAAGATGAAAGTTGAAGAAGGTGCGAGAAGGATCCTAATTTGTGAAGGCAACCAACTGTCTCAGAGCCAGATGAGTTTTAAGGAAGATGAAATAATGCAACTTCTGATAGTCATATAAATTTGAAAAGCTGATTAAATTAGATAAGTGTAATTCACTCCTCCAAGATGAATCTTTTATGGAAGTTACATTGATAAACTCCTGCCAGTTAGCATATATGAACCGGTTAGCACGCTAAAGCATGAATTTGTTGTTCAGATCCAGTAGCTTATAAGATGCTCGATTCTAAACATTTATTTTGTGGTTTTTTGTATATTTAAACCAAAGTATTTTTGTAGATCAAATTTAAATTTTGATTGTATGTTTCCATTTTCTTTTATTCTGAAGTTTTGACAGCAAGCCTGGTCTGAGTAGTTACTCCTACATTTTGCAGCTAATTTTTGCTATTAATATATATATATATATATATATATATATATATATATATACGTGTGTGTGTGTGTGTGTGTGTGTGTGTGTGAATTTTTCTTGTTTAGTTTCTTCATCTTTCTCTTTCCTCTTCATTCAGAGTGGCTGGATTTTCCAATCCTGTTTGAACATATTCCTTGTTTCCCTTTTTGCTTCAGATTTTGCGGAGATGTGAAGGGTCTGTTGAACTGGTTGATGTCTCAGATGAGCTGCCTCAATTAATTCGCCGCCCAGGTCTAACAAAATGGAAGGTTAGTTACCATTTTCACCAAATCTATTCTTGGTTTTTCATGCCCCCGAAATTTTGGCATGTTATTGACATACAAGTAGAAATTCTGATTTTGCATTTACCTTTTTCCTGTATTTTTCTGTCTGCATATATCGTTGTGCATCTGGGTTCAAAATAAGTTTGCATTTGGTGCCTCATGATTGAACAAAATATGCCATATGTATTCCCTAAGTGATTGATGGTCTATGTTGCTCTGACTCTTTATTTTTCTTGAAGTAACCATGTCCGAGTAACTTGGTTGATGGCAATAGTTGGTTTAATTTGATACGGGGTCAGGGTGTGTTTGTTTGAAATGTACTCCCAACGTTGTTTAGACATGAAAAATAGATCTTCCGACCCACATAAAACCAATATAATGCAACTACCAACTAATAAAAATAATATAATACTTGCATAAAGACCTTGCCTTCCAACATTTCATTTCTTCTTCTCATGGGATGACAAGGGTTTACATGTCCACCAGGTACGTGATAAGGGAGTCTGGTTAGCATCATACAAGGATGCTCGCAAGTTGCAAAGAAATGGGATTGTTCCCAGCATGTTCCCTTCTGGTAAAAATTATGTGGATCTAACTGACAATAACCAGAAGAGTGAAAACGGTGAAAATGTAATTTCCGAAGACGGAGCTCGGCACAATGATCCTCTTTCTTCTACTGATGACTTGGAGGAAGAAGTTTCTGATTTCCCGCTAGAACGCTGCATGAGGATAGTGCCTCATGATCAGAACACAGGAGCCTTTTTCATTGCTGTCCTCCACAAAGTTTCTCATTTGCCAGGTATATCAAAATTATCCTGTCCTTTTTATGGCTACGATTGGTTTACAGTGTCGCATGTGGTTTATATGCAATTTCTAAGACTGTTCATCTATACCGTGAATCCGTGATTCAGATATGCTGTTTGCTTATTCGATTGTGAAAACTATTGATTTTGATTCCCCGCCCCCACTCTTTCAGTCTTTCCTTTTGCTTACCTCATCAGGATTTTACAAATTGGTTTCATAATGCTTGCCGCAGCCATTCTGGACAAGTCCGTTAGTTCACAAGGGAATTTGTCAACTAGAAATGAGCTGCATCAAAATTTATCAGACCAAGCTACTGAAGAAATAAATGGATTGGAAGTTAGCTTTGCGGGTGGGACAGATGAAAAGATCTTGGATGTAGCTTCAAGAGCTGATGAAAAGATCTCAGAAGTGGCTTTGGAGGCAGATGAAAAGATCTCAGAAGTGACTTCGGATGTTGATGAAAAGATCTCAGAAGTGGCTTTAGAAGCCGATTTGGTTGATGATAGACCAGATGGAATTGCTCCAGAAAGCAATTCTTCCAAAGCAACTGAAGGTGTTGCCGATAAGAAAATTGGCTCCGGAAAAGCTGGAGAGAAAAGAAAGTTGCAGATTCAAGGCAAGTGGAAAGGAGTTGATCCCGTTCTTTTCTTCAAAGATGAAGCTATAATAAATAGCATTAAGACATTTTATGGTATTGATGAATCCTTCCCATTCAGCGGCCACCTTGTTACAAGAAACAACGAAGCTAACCATGTGAAGAGAATTTATTATGTTTCAAAGTCAGTTAAGGATGTTTTGGAACTGAATTTTCGAGTTGGACAGCAACTGAAGATAACTTCAGTTGGCCTGAAGATGTTTGTGAGTATATTCATTTTTGTTTTAATCACCCTGTTGCATACTTTTTATAACTTTGTTTGCCATAAAAAAATGATTATATCGGGATTTGCATAGCCTGCTTTGCTTTTGAATCACCTAGGGCTCCTTTTCTCATTTTACTCGAATTTGTTCTAAAACTAGGAGCGTCAATCGTCTAGAGAAGGTTCATCTGCACCATGTTCATTCAGGGTATCATCAGAAGGGTTGCCAGTGATTCTCCCATACATTACCAAACAAATCCTTTATGCTTCTCCAGCAGATTTCAAGCATCTTTTGCAGTATAGAACAATCAAATTTGCAGACTTTGTCGATGCTGACTTCGGTCAGGAGGCAGCAAACCTGATGTTAGGCTGCTGTGTGATTGTTTTGAGAGAAGGTGAGTAACTTCATTTTATCTGCCATTTCCCGCCAGAATGATTGGTGTGCATGATTCCCTTAGTGACCTTTTTTCGGCAGGTGGCAAATCCATATCAGATCCTATCCAAGCGGACGCATCGGCAATAGCCATCGGCTGCTGGAAGGGTCGGGCGAGTTTGAGTGTGATGGTTACTGCAATCGACTGTGAGGAACTGTTGGAAAGGCTTTCGGCACGCATGGAGACTGAAAATGCAACTCTGGCACCGGAAAACCACGGTGAGCCAGATCAAAAACTAGATACAAGTGGCGAAAACGGAGCCTCACCGGAGGAACACAATGTTGAGGCAGACAAGATATTGGATATGAATGCTACCTGAATGGGACACCAGACATTGAAGTGTCAGACTTATAGATGAAACAATTTCAAGGTCCTATTTGTACTCTTCAAGCAATTTGAAGGTCTTGATTTCAGACTGCTAGAACGATTAAGAGCTTTGATTGTTTAGCTATCCCATTTGTATTATTTAAGCTATTTGAAGGTCTATATATCGTCACCATACGTATAATGGAATGTCACAGTTTAACAAAGAACTCTTTCACATTACATCAAGAAACAACGTTGAAGCAATTTGCAACTCAGCTTTAAAATTTTGGTTTCTTATTACCCATCTCAAAACATGCAATTAATTAGCTGCCCTTGCAAACTAAAACTATAGCAACGTAAATATAAGAACAGATGTACAAAACCCTTAAAAATTTGCGATTGAAAATGTAAAAGAAAGAATCTGACATTAGGAGATGAATCCAATTACGTCGAGAACTAATAACGCATGTTGCTCTTTTTGCTGGAATTTCTTGAGGTGGAGCTGGAATGAGGATCTTCTGGCCTGCTAGTGATGCTGCGGGGCTGCCATTGCCCTGATTGTCGCCGGCAACTAGGTCCATCTTGTTCACGATGTTGAAGATCTCGGTAAGTACGGTTAAGAAGGCAGTCTCGACATTTGTCACTTCCAAAGCAGAGGCCTCCAAGAATAATAGCCCTTCCTTTTGAGCAAATTCTTTGGCATCCTCTGTTGGAACTGCCCGCTGGTTGTCAAGGTAACTTTTGTTCCCGATCAGAATAATAACAATGTTCATGTCAGCATGGCCTCTCAACTCTTCCAGCAACCTTGTGATGTGATCGAAGGTCTGGGTTTCGTTATATCATAAACCAGCATTGCCCCAACAGCACCCCTGTAGTATGCAGTCATTACAGCTCTATATCTGTTCAATATAACATGGGAAGCAAAATCACCAAATGTATATCCAATCAAGAACGCGAAATGGCGAAAGAATCCACATAACCAAATAAACAGTGCCTTGGATGACGGGAACGGCAGATCAGACGGTACCAAAGCCAGTTACCCTTATTAAACAGTAATTTTCAAGCGTTGGATTCAACTGCTTTAGCAATTACCAAGTAGTTCAATAATTAAAAGCTAACCAAATCCAGGCAGTTGACTGACCACTTATTTAATAAGTTAAATATCAAAAAGATTGCAATTAAACGGCTAAAATTCAAGATGGATGATACAGATTGCAACATGGCTTACCAGAGTGGCTGGCATGCTTGCTTAATACAGGTCCGTTTATAAATAAACACGCTATCACAGGCACATAATTTCAATGCCTAAGCCAAGATTTGTTGCAAATTGGTAAGATCAGGGATCCAATAGAATAAAATGCTTTATACCAAGTGATATCATCTATGTAGAAAAGTTGACACCGGCAACGCATTAAGATTCAAATAAGGCCAAGATTGTCATCCACCTCCATGCAAATTTTTACCAATCCCATCATTTAAGTTAAAAGAAATATATAAAGATCAACAGGAACTATACAATTCAGTTTCATCTATCAAAACATTCAATCCAATCTTGATTGAAATGGAAAACCTTTTCACCAGTCAACTATCTAGGCAGCTAAACACAAGCATCTTAACTAATTAAACCATGTCTTGTCAGTCCACAGTAAATCTAGCAAACAAAATAATACCACTATCTTTCTGAAATTCTGATCTTTTTGAAATGTTTCTTTTTGCAAGCTTCCATAATTCTGTATACAAACTACAGATCCAACTAAGAAAAAAACAAGAAAAAAAATGCAATCGCACATAAAATGAAAAACCCAAAGAAAAAAAAATTCACCAAAAAGAACAAGAAAAAATCTTTTGCATGAAAAGTTAAAAAGAATAGTTCTAGTAATAGAAGTAAAAAGAAAAAGAAAGTACCGTTCTTGACTATCGGTGTCCCAGATCTGAGCCTTAACACTCCTGCGTTCAATAACAAGAGTTCTAGTCTGAAACTCAGCTCCAGTGGTAACCTTGGAATCTAAACTGAACTCGTTCCTGGCGAACCGAGCAAGAATCTGAGACTTAACCACAGCAGAGTCACCAATCAAAACTAACTTGAAAACATAGTCAATCTTCTGGGTAGGGTCTCCATAACCTCTTCCGCTAGCCATTTTTTTTTTTTCTTTTATCTTCCTTTAGTCTTTCTTTTCAAAAGCCGTGTAATTGTTTTTCCACTTAATTTTTCTTCTTCCCCTAAAATATAGCAGAGAGCTAATGGCTAATCCTCTACTACAGTAACCACACGTAAAGATTTTGGTTTTCGATTTTACAAGTGCCGAGGGGAATTCATTGGCTACGGTTAGAAAGTTTTCGATTCTTTCCAAATTTAAATTAGATTAGATTTGATTTAATTTTAAATTTTAAATTTTAAATTATTATTTAAAATTTAATAAAAAATAAAAAATATTAATATTAATATTTAAATTATTTTATAATTAAATTTAAATAAAAATAATATTTTATTAAATTATAATTGAGTTAATTTAAACTATCAAAAATTATGTATAAATTTAAATGAATAATTCAATTAATTTATAGATTTATAGTGGGTAAAAAGAAAATGGCTAAACTAATAAAAAAACCACTTAATGTTATGATTTTATTAATATAAATTTTTATATTTTTATTAGGCTTAAATAGATGTTTAAATGGTTTACTTTTGTCAGTTTATTTGATAATTAATGATTAAAAGCCACTTAATGAAAACTTTTTGCAATGAAAAAGTACTGAAAACATTTTGGAAATTTTAAATAAACGACTTAATGTATTAAGTAATTTTTTAATCACATTAATTTTATAAAATTTCTTTTAATTATTTATTCTTTCTTTTAAATTTTTCCAATGAAAAAAATAATAATAATTATAGAACCGTATATCTTTTGCGCAAAAATTTTATTTAAATGTTTGAATTTTCAGTATCATACTAATAATTTTTATATCATTAATTTAGTTCTTATTTATTTTATTAAAAAAATTCAATATTCTATAATTCATCGTCTTTATACAACAATACCTTTTCTTCTTTTCTTTTCCTTTTTTTTTTTTGGTCATTGTAATTAGCTAATGCTGCATTTAAATATAAATTTTAATACATAGAATCAATTTTTTTTTATAAAAAAAATTGGGTTCAATTAATAATTAATTTGAAAATCAATATTTACTTTTATTTTTTTTAAGAAAAAATGCTTGAAAAAATAAAATTAACTCAATCTAAACAAAATGAATTAAATGAGATGGAAATGTAGAAGTAATTCAGAAGAATTATCTTCGAAATTAGTTTTTAGAATTTGTGAATCTCTTATTTAATAGTAGGACAACACATTTATAAAAATAAATAAATCAATTAAAAATATATAGAGAAAAATAAATATAATTTATAGTGTCCTTTAAATTATCTTTTTCTTTTATGTTTTTGATAGCTATATATATATATATCCTTATGCCCAGCATTTTCAAAATCAGCATGAAAATTTTGCAATTTGCTTGTCGTATAAATGAGATTGCCCTCGTTAAAATTAATTTAAAATATTTTACATAAAAAGAATCAATTTCAGTTTTTTATCGCAAAAGAAGTTAATAATCAAATAGTGAAAACTACAAAATTAATTAATAGGAATTATAAAAAAAAAATTAAAAATATCATAAAGATATTACGAAAGAAATATCAACTTAAGCAAAACAAGGGTCACATGCTTGGACAATTGAGGGCATCATTATTGTCACGTGACTATCACTTGATAATTATTTCTCGGAATTTCTACATCCACGTTGTAAAATTAAAAAAAAGTATAATGGCCCATGCAGGTCTCGAACCTGCGACCTTCGCGTTATTAGCACGACGCTCTAACCAACTGAGCTAATAGGC
>JBBYHM010000013.1:9763371-9782465 GCA_038381775.1 Adansonia rubrostipa
TTATAATTTTACCTTAATAATTTGATTTAATTATCTTGGTCCATTTATTATCATGTGGGCCACATAAAGTCCAACAGTTTTTTGTATTAAAAAAGATTATAAATACCTTATATTCAATTCTCTATATAGATAGTAATGTGATAAATTCCATTTTCATTTAGTTTGAACTTTTGATAACATACATCTAAAGTTTTCTCACATTCACCATCCAAACCCACCTAATCAATTTCTCAAAATATTTGATATCATACTAAATGATTTTTTATCATTTATTTTATAAATTTACTTTAATTTAATTCAAAATTTTTGTATTATTTCATCAATTAAATTGATATTGATTAATTCAGTGACATAAAATTTAATTAGTTACTTTATTAATAATTAGATTTTGTCACACCAATTGTGCAAGTGAAAGAAAAATTCCTATGTAATATATATATATATATATATATATATATATGAGCATTGTTTTTAGGTAATGGTAGATTTTTAAAAGATTGGTATAACTTTTATGGAAGTAATAGATTTTTAAGAGAATGATATTTTTTTCAAGTTGCAGCTCTTTAAGGGAGCAATAGTTTTAAAGAAGTGAGAATTTTTTTTTTTTTTTTTTATAAAACAGTTTAAAGGCACTAGAATTGGCATATCCACTATCTGGGTAAAATTTTTTTTTAAAAAATTTACTTTTAAAAGAGATTGTTAAATTAATATATAAGAAATATGGGTAAATTTTTTGAAAGCAAGTAGTTACTTTTTAAAGTGAAATGGGTACTTTTTTTTATAAGAATTAAGTGGATTCTTTTTTAAATTTGAGTATTTTTAAATATAAAAGTATGTAAATATCTTCAAAGTTATTATTATAATTTAGATTTTGAGTAATTTTATTGATTGAATTAGTATTCGGTTAACTTAGTCACTCCTTTTATAATTTTATAGATTATAATAGTATATATGTATATAAATGCGCTTAGAATATTACTATTTGATTTTAAAAATATTATATTTTTAATCAATTTTTTAATTGAATTGATGTCACCTAACTTATGATACTAAATCAGTCAAAGGCTTTACAATAACATAGGTAATTAGAATTTATCACACTGCTCTAGGGGCAAAAAATGTAATTTTTTTTTAAAATAACTATATTTAAAAAAGTAAAAATTAAAAAATTAGTGTTTTAATAGGTAGTTATTTTTTTAAATAAAAAAACGTAAATACCTTAATTTATTTTATTATTATAATTTAAATTTAATTTTTATATAATTTTTTTATTAAAATTTATGTTATTAAACTTGTGAAAGAGACTTTATAATACCTGATAAAGATAAAATTCTAAAATGATAATGAAAATAACGCTACAAAACCCATTAGATTTGAAAAGGGGACCCAAGCCAAGAAATCTCAATATCACGAAACGACAACGTTTAAATGCCTCGGAAAGGCTTAATAACACTTTGCAAGCATAACCCTGGGCCCGGGGCCACCATTGATCTTCCATTGTTGTACGGCTTCGATCGCACGAGCCAAAATCCTTTGTTTCTAATAGAAGTTATCCACTGAAGAAAGTACTGCTTAACATACTTGGGGAGAGACTTTCTAGGAGAATAAACGAACGAACAGAGTAAGGGAAAATATTAAAAAAATAAAATGGATGAAGAGGAGCATGAGGTCTACGGAGGGGAAATCCCCGACGAAGGAGAGATGGATGGCGAAATGGACGCTCACAACGCCGATGTCGACATGTCCGCTGCCGATGAAGACGCTGTCAAGGTAAGTATTAAAAAAAAAAAAAGAAGAATCAAAAACCCTAACTGAAGACTGTCCTTTTTTTTATTGTTACTATCGTTGTTTGACTGTGGTAGGAATTGGATGAGATGAAGAAACGGTTGAAGGAAATGGAAGATGAAGCCGCTGCTCTCCGCGAAATGCAGGCTAAGGTGGAGAAGGAAATGGGTGCTGTTCAAGGTTTTTTCTTTTTCCTTTTCCTTTTTAGTATTTTTGTTTGGGATATTTATCTGATCTGAATTTTATTCTAAATTTATTATGTTAGGGTTTAAGATTTTGATTCTCTGGATTGTATTCTTTTTATTGAATTTGATAAATCTATCAAAAATCTCCAAATTTATTTTTTAAAAATTGAAAAATGAATATTATTTCATTTTTTTTTAAGTGATTCTACCGTATTAGTAGTTTATAGATTTTAGTGGAGAGCTCTAACCGAGAGTTAAGGCCTGGATATTTGTTAATTCTATGCGCATATGAAGATGCTGATCTATGTTGGAGTTAGAACCACTTTTCTAATCTCAATCTAAATTTAACATTTATATTAAAAAAAAAATCCAATTTTATTTGAAAATTTGAAATGTTGCTTTCAGATCCTGCTGGTGCAGCATCTAATCAGGCAAGCAGAGAGGAAACAGATTCACGATCCGTTTTTGTTGGCAATGTGAGATAAAACAAATCCTTTTTTTTTACCTTTAAGATTTGTTACATGTTGTATTTGTAGCAATAGCATCTATATGGTGAACCTTTTCTTGCATTATTAACTGCTTTGATATGTCTTAAAAATAAGTTGGTTTTGCTACATTGCCATCTTTTTTATTAACTTGATCGTTTAAGCATGTGGATTAACTTTTTAACATGCATTTATGTGAAGATATGTTTTACTTATTATGTTTCCTAACCAATGATAGCATGTTTTCTGAATTGCAACATTGCATCCTTTTGTTGGGTATAAGTTTCTCTCCTGAACTTGTCTGCTTGCATTGAGTTCTGACATATAAAAAAACTTGATACATCATCCAATGCATGGTTTGTCTGCATGAGATTTTCCAGATCTATTATCATTAGAAATTACATCAATTAGCATGATTTCTGTTGTAGAATTGCTACCTTTAGATTGGGGGAGAAATTTCAAGGGCTTAGGGAGGATGTGGGAGCTATTACAATTCCCAGATTCTAAGATTTAGATGAGCAAGACACCCAACGGAGAAGAGTAGAAGGAAAAAAAAACTGTAAAGATCCATGCATGAGCTGATGCCAAAACTTTTTCTTTGAAAAGCATTCCTCTTTAGTTGCAAACTAAAAAATGTGAATGTAATACACCACTGATTTCTTAGTCTTTGGTTGTTTTTTCTGCGTTTGTAACCTTGTTTTATCCCTTTTCTGGCAGCCAATTGATGTACAAATATAAGCTATCTTTTATTCAACACCTTCTACTCTCTCATTTTTCTCCTTTTTTTTTTTTTTAGCTACCTATGGTAACATTTATTCATGACTTCTGTATTTTGTTTTTTTTTTCCTACTTTTGCCTCTTCTAGGGCTTAAATAAATGTCTTCAGATAACATTTTCTACTCATTTCTTGCTGATGTTGGATTGGATGTATGTCTGCAATAGAATCATGGTTTGACCTTAATGTCTTACTATGATCGCAGGGTTGTTAATTTTCCTCAAGTTCTCATTGTGTTATCGCTGGAATAGTTACAATGTTTTCGAGGGTTGGCCAAAAGATATTTGCTTTTATATAGCATTGTGCTTAAATATTGTGACAATGATATCTATATGCAAAATTTAAGAAAGGAAACATGAGAAAAGAAGGGAGAAATTACATAGTTCATGGAGAAAAAGAAGAAAAAGAAAAGTAATGGAAGAACGTATTGAATGGGAAAAATGCAGAGATTAAAAAGAATAAGAGGAAAAGATTTGAAAGAAAAAAATGTATATAAAAAGGAGAAAAAAAATATCAATATGATGGAAATCTTAATTAGTTTTATATGATGCATGTAGAAGATTAATGTAGGAAAATTCAGTAAGATAAAAACATTAAATACCAGTCTCTGGAAGGTGTAACTGGGCTTTGTTTGGAGTGGATGGATGGAAATAGCATGTTACATAACATGCTTCAACTTCTTCCTGCAAGAGATTTAATTTGCTTCTGTTTGAAGAGCTAAGCCAAGTCAACGTATGCAATCTAAGTTGCAAGAACCTGGTTGCTGGTGGCGGTGGTCACTGGAGTATGAACCGCAGAAATTTGTGGTCATGTTGGCTGATGCGGTGAGAGGCATTTGTTTGCTTCTTTGTAGCCTTAATCTCTTGTTTTCCTATTGTTTGTGAAAATAAATTTGTTCTGATTTCTCTCGTTTAGCTGTTCCTGTGATTTTTTTCCTTTTAAATTTTGAGAAAATTCATCCTGCAAAAACTCTGTCCTTCCTTTTAAGAACTGGCTGCATGAATTCTATTTTTAAGAATTGACTCTTAATTTTTTTTTTTTTTTCAGCTGGGGGGATCCTACTCATTACAAATTGTATTCTGTAGTTAAAGAAAACTCTTTCCTAGTCATTTACTTTTGATAAATATCATTGGTTTCCATCTATTTGCGGGTTCTTTCCCTTGTATTTTGGTGGTTATCCCAATATAAGGTCATGATCAAACACCACTTTCCCTCAGTACCATGCTTCCGAAGGCATCTCTAAATTGAGTTGCCCTTTGTTTTGAATTGCACAAGAGTCTTTATGTTTTTACTGCTTTAAGTTCATTGAATTTGATAAAAAAACTGTATGCTATAAATAAATACAAAAGGGAAGATGCCAAGTTATTGGCGTATGTAGTAGGTAACACATATTATGTAGACAGTTATATTCATCGTGATAACAAATTGGGAAATTGTCAAGTTACTGTCGCTCTCCAGATATTCCGCGGGGAAATTTTGTTTGACAGCAGTTTGAAAGGTGCCTATGTTGGGCTTTTGCATTGTGGAGTTCATTAGACATCTTGAATTTAGAATTCAGTAAAAGCATGGAATCATGTTTAAGTTCGCACTTCAGGTAGTTTGGGTTAATAGGAGTTGAATGGTGGCATTGCCAAGAAAGAAAATTTTGATTGCAAGAAGATTGATTGACTTTGATCAGCTGAAATTTGCATAGTTATATATGACATTGCATAGACCCCAAAAGAAAACATTTCAACAATCCTTTTTTTTTGCCAACAGAAAAAACTTGTGTCCGTAAGTTTTTCTTTTTTTCTTTTTACCCTAAGTGAAACACATTGTGGTCTCATTCTCTTCAGCTGCACAAGGTTTTAGGTAAAAGTATCATGATAACCAAACATTGATGGTGAAACCTTTCTTGGTTACCATCCGACTCACATTTCCCTTTGAAAACTTTGGGTCGAATTTTGCCCTACAGGTTGATTATGCATGCACACCTGAAGAAGTGCAGCAGCATTTCCAATCTTGTGGCACTGTAAACAGAGTGACTATTCTGACAGACAAGTATGGTCAACCAAAAGGATTTGCTTATGTTGAATTCCTGGAAGCGGAAGCTGTTCAAGAGGCTCTCGTGCTGAACGAATCTGAATTACATGGCCGCCAGTTAAAGGTAATGCATTTTCTTTAATAAATATTGAGAAGCTTGGTCTTTTGTTACTAAAAAGATGGAGCTTCATGATCCTGATAATAAAAGGCTTCGTGGTTTCTTTACAAACACATTTTCTGCTAAATTTTGGGTATTCTTTGTGACATTCAGGTTTTGCCAAAAAGGACTAATGTTCCTGGGATGAAGCAGTACCGTCCAAGGCGTTTCAATCCTTATATGGGATACCGGTCCAGGAGACCCTATGTACCACCTTATTTCTATTCTCCTTATGGATACGGGTTTGTTTCTTCTGGTGCATAGATTCTCTTCCCCCAGTTCACACATTGGGTCGTTTTTTTTTTCTCCTTACTAAATGTTTTTACCCCTTGACAAACTCTTTGCAGGAAGATTCCTAGATTCAGGAGGCCAATGCGGTATATGCCCTACTATTAGAAGATTGGGCTTGCGAGGACATAAATTACCGGTTATGCGTGGTTTGATCTGCTCAGAGGATATAGACAGGCATTTCTATTTGCCATATGCAATTTGAATCATCTACTATGAGCTGCATGACATTGCAAAAGCATCGTAATGTTGTTTCGAGTTAAATAATTTGGACAATATATGATTATGGTACCGTGCAATTTTCTCATCTTTAATATGTAATTCAAGTTGAATTACTTGAAATTCTTTTGTCATAATTTCATGAATCATGATAGAAACCTTTATGGTTTTCACCAACCTAGTTGCATTAGTTGTCCGAGGCCTAAATTGTCTGTCTACCCCTAAATCGGCAAAGGTAGGTTGGGTTTAGACGAGTATATGTAGGTTTAAGCAATGGAGTTTATTTATAGAAATAGGAATCGTACTACAAAACGAAGAGAAGCAACCAACATGAAAATGTTAATTAACGCGTAGTAGCGCCGGTTTTGGTGAAGTATATATTTTTTGAATTCAGGAAAGATAATGTTTAAATTCAAACGACTTTGGTAAAATAATACTAATTAATTAAATAATTATGCTTATGAACACCAATTAAGCTGAAAGCAACGAGAGGATGAACGCTAAAACCGTCTACTGGTTCTACACTTTGCAACACTTTTGATCAAAATATAAAACCATTTAATCCCATTTGAATCTTCTGCTTTTATACGACCCGTATGTATGTAATTCTTTGATTGTTCAGCTTACAGAAATATATGTAACCTTACTAATGTTTATAATAGCCAAGAGAACTCAGATCAAGGTAGAGATATTCAAATTGCAGATGAAATCAGAGTTAGAATTATTTTAACCATTATTTATACTAATCACAAAAAGATCGATTAAATTTAGTATCATTAAGTTAAGTAACATTAAATTATTTTAATTAATTTTATTTTAATAATAATAATAAAAAAACTACTACCCAACACTTTTAAGTATTTTTTCTTTTGCTCACAGTGTGTTTAAATGTTAATTTGCTTATATTTGATTTTTATAGGTAGTTGTAAAAAAAATATATTTTATCTTAACCTTTTTTTTTTTTACACAATATTGATGTTCAATGCTATTTTAATAAGAGAAATTTTAAAGCATAGTAAAAATGGTAAGAGTTGTGAAGATACGTAAAGAAAATTAGACTGTGAATTCACGTTTACTATTTTTTAATACATCCAATTATATAAAATTATCAAAATAATAATAATAATAATGAACGCCAAACCAAAAAGGATATGGATCGAGTAATAACTTTTAATTTTTTTTAGTTTATATGAAAATGATACGATAACTTATAATCATATGACTTGCTGATAGAAGATTAAAGTTCTAATTTTGATAATTAAAATTCAATGCATGACAATCTCAAATAAGAGGGAAAAAAATGTTAGTAATCTATTTTAGATAGGCTTATTCAAAAATTTAATTTAAATATGATATTTTTAATCGGATCAACTTAACCAGTTCTGTATTATTGTTTAAAAAATAAAAAAATATTTTTAATTTGAATATAATTATAAATTTTTTTAATATTTTTTAATAATAAAAATGACCGACGAGCAAACTCGAGACCAGGCCATGACCCATGTTTTGTTTTTGTTGAAATGGGCTTGTAAAGTTGTAGTATTCCCTTGGGCTTTTTAACCCATAACGGTCACGTCCATTAAAAAATGAAAGCACACGTGTCATATATCCATAGTATGTGCGCAAAGTTCAACCTGTAGGCTCCTTCCTGGAGCAGTTTAACATCATTTAAACTTTCCTAAGCTAACGTACACGTTTAGGCCTACGCGCGCAAAACCATTGAATTCATCGCCATCTTCCGTATCTCGTATCAGGAAAAAAAAGCCTAACAATGTCTTCCCTTTCAATTCAAATCCACCCAAAACACTAACAGAAGCCAAAAAAACGAACAATGTCGATCGCGTTTCAAAACCTCTTCACTCCTTCACTTCCTCGTTTAAACCCTTATCTCAAAAACCCTAATTCATTTCCTCCAATCATCTCCCGCCATCTCAATTTCTCCCTATCGGATTCCAGAGTTTTACATTTCGGGACCCGAATTTTTCTCAATTTCAACTCCCACCAACCGTCGTTCTATTCCTTTCTCCAAGCCTACGACTCAGATTCTTCAATTGCCACTTTGCCAGAACAAAACCCTAATTTTAATTGTTTCAATTTAGATTCTTTTCTCTCAGCCGCTGAATTTTTGTGCATTTTTTCTTCGGCTGTTATTTCGGTTGTTTATGCCGTTTCGGGTTGCAAAGGTGTCGTATTGGATGGAATTTGGAGGAGGGTTATGGTGTGGAGAGTTTTAGGATTGGTGGGTGCGGTTGCTATCGGGGCGTGGATTAGGAGGCGGCGGTGGCGGAGAATTTGTGTCGAAACGGCGAAGGCTGGTGGAAAAAGATTGAATTTAGTTGAGAGGATTGAGAAATTAGAGGAGGATTTAAGGAGCTCCGTTGCGATTATTCGTGTTTTGTCGAGGCAACTTGCGAAGCTGGGGGTTCGATTTCGAGAAACAAGGAAAGCTTTGAAACAGCCTATAGCCGAGGTAACAATTAAAAAAAAAAAAGCATTTGTTGTAATTCTTGTTGCTTAATGTTAAGTTTTTAGTTAGAGAATTAATGAAGTCGAAGAAATAGGAAGCAATAATCGAAAATTGTATGCATTTTGATTATGAGCTAAATGATTGCTTTCTCCACCATAGGGTATTGAAGAAATTTCTGAATTAGTTAAGTTAACAGCCTCTTTACAGTTATGTACTAGAAATTGACCATTTAATTTCAGTAAGCTGTTGTTTAGCAGTTACTCTCAATAGCTTGCTTACTAACCCGTAAATTTGGGTATAATTATGGTGACTGTTAATATATATGGTAAGCTAAATTACCCAGACTACTCATCTTCTCTAAAGTACCCATGTTTGCACCTTTGTCCGACATATATTCGGTCATGGTTATGGAAGTATGATTCTCCAAACATATGGAATAACTTGGAAAAAAATTGAGCATACTTGTGTTGGATAGATACTTGTATCCGAAACTCGACCCTGAGTCCTATTAACATAGTTGCTAAGAGGAATAGAGAAAGAAAAATAAAGTTGTGAAAACAGGCAATGGAGTAACTTTCTAACTCTGGTTATATGAAAAGTAGCATATTCCATAATAACTTAAATAAAAAAACTGCTCTAGTAATATATTTGCGATCAAACAAAGTCAAGAGGACTGTTGTTAGAATTAAAAAAAGGCATATTCAAGGGAATTTAGGATATAAAAGGAAACAGCTACTTCAATTACACAGGTTCAATAGGTTGGAGAAATAATTTGTTTCATGAAATGCACATCTCTAACTTATACAAATGAATTCTGCATTAACAATAGAGTTACAATTGTAGACCGCAGACTTCGACAAAGGTTTGTTATTCAAGAAGGGGGTGTATCTTTGTGTGTATTCAAAAGCCTTTTTGTATTATTGAGTGCACGTTTGCATCCATTTAACAAAGGCAAAAATGTTCCCTTGCAATTCTATTTAATTGTGCCATCTTTAGTCTATGAAACCTGGAGTTTGACTTGATATAGATGAATAAACTAATGTTAGCTGTGGCTCCAATGTAATAATAATGAAGATCTTCTGTACACTTGCTGCCTATTCTGAGTAAATGGGAAGACAAGCTGTTGATAACGAATTGTATTTAGTTATTTACTGTGATTTTTTATTTATAACTTCCTAAGCAATTTGCTATGTTTGAAGGCTGCAGCTTTGGCTCAGAAGAATTCTGAGGCTACTAGAGCATTAGCAGCTCAAGAAGACATCCTGGAAAAGGAGCTTGAGGAAATTCAGAAAGTTTTGCTGGCAATGCAGGTAACATTTTGGCATTGTTTGATTACATCAATTGATTCTTTTAATTTTCTGGACTTTTTAAGTGCATGATGCTAACATTTTAGCATTGTTTGATTGCACAATGGATTTTCTTTAATTTTCTGGACTTCTTATGTACATGATGCTCGGTTGGTGTCGGAGTTCCACAATGGCACTTCAAGGAAGTTATGTATGTTTTTGAGATTAGTTAAGAGACCTACAGTCTTGTACTCTCTGTTGGTCCAAAGGGTTTTAGAAGAGTAAATATGTCAAGCTTTTTTCCGTCTTTTAGGGCGGGTTTTGAATGCCTCAAAAAGCGTGTTGCTCGGATTTAGCAAAGCCATAAGCCTCTCTAAAACCATTAGAAAGTGCATGAGCTGTTATTCAAAGCCAAGAAAACTGAATTGCATGCATCTTGTTCCTGAATAATTGTACCAATGGAAAACTTGTTGTCTTCGTGAGGAACCAGTAATTAGTAAGAGCAATACATGCTTGTGGCGTTTGGTTTCTCAACATGTGATTATGGATAATGATGTAACTTTTACAGGAGCAACAGCAAAAACAACTTGAGTTAATCCTTGCGATTGCAAAGTCACGGAAGTTGTTTGATGACAAGCGGGAACCTAGTCAAGAGAAAGATAAAGTTGAAGCAAGTAAGTCATTGACCGAGGAGGCAAAACAAATGGTAGTCCGTCGGGCTCAACCTTTAGGTACAACTAAGGAATCTGGCAATGACACAGCATAAGAAATTGAAGCAGCAGATGTAGTCAGCGTATATGTAATTAACAGTGTGATGCCGGTTTGTCTGATCCTTCATCATACAAGGCTCTTGGACTGCCATAGATGCTACCACAGCTCTGCTTGTGAATAAACAATTTTTTTTTTTCCTGAAAATCTCCTTGTTGGTTGATCCTTGCAGCCCTGCTAAATCGAAGATGGGCTAGAAAGGGATAAAAACATACCAAGATGAAAGAAGTGGCCTTTTCTCATGCTTAGCTTGTATACGTAATTCTTTTTTTGCATGGTATTCTGATAATCATGCCAAACTGTTTTTGTTATTTTTTTGGGTTGGGGCAGGGGTTATTGTTGTATTTTCTCTAATGTTATAATAAGATATTCAAAAATAGTTTCTTTGGTACATCTTGTTGGCTGCCATGCCGGGCAATTCGTGTTTTTTTGTTTTGTTTTTTACGTGTCTTAATTATAATTTAAAGTATTTTATATTTTTTACAATTTTTTGTCACGTTAATGATTTGTTTTTTATAGATTTTAATATGTTGTGTTGTGTTGTAATTATTTTTTTATGTCGTGTTCAGGATTACCATGTCAGCTCTGAAAACTCTTTCTCTCCATTCTCTTTGTTGGGTATTAGAAGAATTTCTGCTTTCATATTATACTTTGAAATTTAAATTAAAAGTTACTGCTCCCTTACACAAATTTTCTTGAACTTTTTACGATTTCTTAACAATTATAATAGTAATAAAAAAGAAAAACCTCAGTTCCTTTGTTTTGAGGATATATTTCAAAAAATAAGCTCAAAGTCTGGATATGTTGTTGTTATTATTTTATTATTATGAAAGCAAAACATGCTTTAACAATTAATAACAAAAGTTTTACTCATGCATGAAAAAATATAGGCTTTTTTTATTTTTTTCATAAAACAATAGAAGCTTATAAAATAGCACTTGATACTTTGGTGAGTTTCACATGAAGATAGGTCACGTATTTCATTTATTTTTAATTATTTTTAGTATATTTTAAAGATATGTATACTCTACTAAACTATGGCCTATTAGGATTTTCGGATACACTAGGAACTGCTATACATATCTAATTGTAAATTTCTCTTTTCTTACTTGGGGTGTTATTAAAAAAAAAAAAAATTCTAAAGATGAGGATCATCTGCATTATTATTAATGTAAAACACGTATCTAAATAGGCCACACTTTTGCTTTGAATTGTAAGGGGATCATAGCTTTTCCTATTTGTTCATGATCAGACATTCAGCTAATGATAGATTAATTCTGACAAAAAATTGATACTAACAAATTTTGCATTAACAAGCCAAAATTCGGCAAGGCCATGTTTGGATTTTATTAAAATAAATGAAAATTGACTCTTAGATTGCTTTTCTTTTTTCTTTTCTCTCTTATTTTTTTCTATTTTATTGATGGTTACGTTATATGTTAATAGAATGTTAAAGTTTTAATAAATTATAGAAAAAATTTTAATTTAAAGAAGGATAAACTCGAAATTATAAAATCTTTATTAGTAATTATTAAAACATATTTCTTGAATTTTCTTATTAGAATAAATTTGAAATGTTTAATTATTTTTTCCTATAAGAACTCATAGCTTTGGTCCCAAATCTTTGGCCATTCAACAAAACTTGCTCAAGTGCTGGCAAACTGCATAGAAGGGCTGGCTGACAAGTCTCCACTGGTGTGCGTGTTTACTCCATTGGTGCCAGGAGCAGCGCTCCAATGCACTCAATGCTCAACTACTGCTTTTGCTTCTTTATTTATTTATTTATTGTTGGTTGGTTGGGGTAACTGATGTCATCATTCATCTTCATGATATTATGAGACAATGCAAGCATTATATTATTTATATTAAAGTATAAATATTAAATAATTGTAAGTATTTAATACATATATTTTTAATTTTTAAAAAATATTTTTATATATTTAAAAGAACTTTTGAAAGACTAAATGCAATATTTATATTTAATTATATGTAATATATATATAGATATGATAAAAATAAATACTTAAAAAGAAAAAAAAAAAGTGAAATTCGTTCAACCTCCTTATGATATAATTGCGCTCCAAGCTTGGCTAAAGGTACTCCACTACTTATGCTCTTTGATGTTTTTTTCCTTTTCCTTTTTCTGACTACAGGGCTCTATTTGATTTATCCAATCTGACGTTGCCATTTTGGTGACATCGTAGTAGGATGACGTATTAGAAAAATATTTTCAATATTTTGCGAGTATTTGTCAAAATAAATGGACCCCTAAGAGCGACGAATTAAATGTTGGACTTCGGACATTGAGTGTTAATTATTATTATTATTTGCTTTATTCACATGGAATATAGTTATTGAAGTGTGAAGTTAGAACATATAGGCTGATGACTGAATGTTGATTTTCAACCTTACTAATTATTTCTTGGGAAAACAACTGTTAGTCTTAACCTCTTTTATTTAATGGGTTGATGAATTCTAATACTAAATTATATTCCAAATCAAATCATTTAAGAAGGAAAAAAAAAGAAAAAGCACACTGTATGAACTTATGTACCAAATGGTTCTGTACTTATGGATTTGACTAAAAATTATCATCTTTGAGATAAGTGTCAAAGAAAATGAGAAATCCAAATCTAACATTAACAACTCCTTTATTTCGTAGTTCTTTTAGACAAAAAAATTATTGATCATAAAATGATGGTAGGTAGAGGACAGAATTCTGATATAGGCTTATCTTCATCTATGGATTTAGTTTAAGTTATGCTTAGTTAATAGTTTCCCTTTCGACCACTTTTTCAAAGAATGAAATGATATATATACATATATATATGTTTTAGATCCTGCTCTGGGGCCATGTTTCACGTGTTGATTTTTGTTACCATTGATGACTTCACTTAGCTTGATCTGAAAACTCTTTATCTACACGGAATTCCACTATCATCATTCAAATGATTCGGTTGGAGAGATGCTTTGCTCATTATGTTTCTGATTACCATATTAAAAGGATTGGATTACAATGCAAATATGAGGGAATTGCTTTTTCCATTTTACCTAAACAACATGGGACACTGCTTTTCCGCTTTAATGATGAAGCATTGGGAAAAAAAGATTTGAAAGACAAAGCTCAGTTCCTTCTTTTCCGTCCAATCCTCAAAATTGACCTTTTCAAATGCTTTATTGGATTATATATAACTCAAGTATCAATACAAAGTCAAAAAGAAACAAAAAAAGAAAGGCAATCCTCCTTTCGGTCACAATCTGATCAAATTTCTTCTTTGATGTTCCATGGAAGTCACCATACACACCATTTTTGACTATCTTTACAATCCCACATCTAATTGTATAATTATTGTAGGGACAGCACAGGAGGAGCATAGAGTATGTGTCACGGCACGCCCATGGCCCAACGGCTTAAGTCCCACGCATATGACACATTGAAACAACACGTCTATCTCAATTACTAGGGAAACACATTTTTTTTTCTACAGATTACAAGTTTTTATTACAAACACCCACAGAAAAACTTGTTTACAAGCTACTTTAGAAACACAATGTTTAGCAGCAAAGAGGTGCTCAAGGCAGTGTAGGGCTAAACAGTGGTGGAGAGCTCTGTTGACCCAATTATGTAATGCAACAGGCAACAATCCTCAGGGGGAGGGGGGCCAATCGAAAGCAGCATCATCCAAGTCAAGACCGTCGTAGAACATCATTTCCACGTCTTCCATACTTTGGTCGTCGTCCCAATCCCCATCTGATATCTCATCATCATAACCAATACCGACATCTCCGGCAAAAAAGTCCCAGGCCAGGTAACCAGAGGAGCCTGAGTAATTTGAACAATCATCCCAGCCCTTCATCCTGAAATAATCCACAACAAGCGGTCCAACCACCTTCAGCTGTGAGAATTTCTTGACAAAGTTTTCCTCTAGCTTCACATTCCAACATCCTCGCACGTCTAATAATTCAAGGTCAGGGCAGTTCTCAAGTATCTTGAGCACACCTTCTGTGGTAATAAGCAGGTATGCCACCTCGAGTTGCTTGAGCTTTGGCATTGTGGTAGCAATGGCAAGGGCCTCATCGTCTTGAGACAGTTTGTCAATTACTTCTAATGGATGCATTGTTCTCCTCAACCCCGTTAGTAACTTACAGTGCTTGCCGATTGCTTCAAGGGCCGGAGCTCCGATATTCCTGCAGTAACTAACATCCAAGAAAGTCACTGAAGAAAGCCTCCCAGCAACCTGTTCCACTACTGAATCACTTATTTCACTTCTTGGCAGCCGCAAAGTCTGAAGAGATTTGGCACTAGAAGCAGTGGGAAGTAAGAGTAAATAACAAAAGAAATAGTCCAATTTACAATATCCACAATGAAGTCAGAAAATAAAACAGATCATAACCACTGATCATAGAATCCTCTTCGATTGCTTTACTATGAACTTGGTTATTTTTCCCTACTCTATCAGTGAGATATTCAAAACACAGAACTTCAGCAAATTCACAGGAAAAAGAAAACTAAAAGTAGCTTCATTCAACCATATATCAATTTTTGTTTTTAGTATTAGTTGCCTAAGCTAATATTAAAGCAATAGCCCAAATCCAATGCCATCCTTTTTTCACATTTAACATGCTAAACTGAAATTGCGGATTAAGAAATCAAAATTAGTTTAGCTCATAAAGTAATACATGAAGCATATGCTTCATATAGAAACCTATAGTGTTGTATTATCATGTTCTTCCAATCATAATGGATAGCAAATGTGATAGTTAACTTTCACGCCAAAGGGATATAAATAGAAAATGGAATTGAGAGCCATAGATGACAACGTTATGTCCTTACTTATTTGCAATGAATGAAAAGCTCTGGTTATTAGGGAGACCGGTAACGCAGAGCCTGCGGAGTGAACCTGAGCTTCTAGTTATCAGCATTTGAAGCATGCGATCGAGGGTCTCGGGCCGGCGTTGTTGACTCCATTGTTCGATGTCAATGTCCTGCCAGCAATAAGGTCCTGTAACTGCTCTCCGCCATGATTTGCAGACCCTTGGGACAACAGTAAGTATCTCCTGGAGTGAAAGATTCTTGAAAATCAACCCAAGCGCATCTGGAATCAATTCATCCCAGGGCCTGAAATCACCATCCTCTTCCATTTAATCCTGCTTCCCTTCATGCTAAAGCAAAAACAACCCTGAAGCTGCAAAAAATAAGCCATAAAAATGGTTCTATACTGAAAATTATGTGCTCAAAAACTTTAAAAAAAAAAAAAAAGCTAGTAGACAATCAGCCATAATCTTCTAATAGAAAGTAAATAAGATACATGTAGGCTCATCAGATGCCAATGAAAAGGGGGTCCAAATTACTAGCAAAAGCAAATGCCAAATAGTAAAGAAAACAAATTTGGAACAATAACAATCAATAAAATCTGGGTTTCCTAGTAAAGAGGCAAGATTTAAAGATAAAAATGATTGAAAATGAAGACCCAAGAATAAATACTTAAGCTGAAGACCGAAGGCTATAGTCTTTTCAAGCATCTAGAAAATCCAAATCAAAAACACCTTTTAGAATTTACTATTCGAAGCACACTGATCAAATAGCTATGAAATAAACCATAACCAGATCAAGAAATAGCTTAAAGAACCCAGTTATGCAACAAAAAAAAAAAAACAAAAACAAAAACAAGATAAAGACTTTTTTACCCAAGAAACCAAAAAGGTCTAAATGCTTAAGAAAAATAGATAAAAAAGAAGCAAGAACATTTACCATCATTTTATTAGAATTAACATCATAAGTCAATGCAGTGACACTGGGACACTGTAGCACAAAACACTTTTTCCTTTCAATAAGAAAAAAAAAAAAAGAGAGAGTAAAAACTGACAAAAGAAAATGAACATATGTACCAAGCTTACACTATATAGATTGCAAGAAAAAAGAGAAAGGGAAAAAAGAAAAAAGAAAAAGGAAGAATAGGAAAGAAAAAGATTTTACCCAGAAGTTGGGTTTTGTTTACCTGGATCTGCAAAACACCCCGGCTTATACGGCAGAAAAATAAAGGTTAAAGAAGAGAAGAAAGCTGAAAGAACAGAGATGAGAGAGAGAGACAGAGAGAGAGAGAGATTAGAGCTAAAAAGTGGCAGTCGATGACTACAGAAAGAACAAGCCAAAAAAGAGAAACGTGAAAGAAAGAGAAACGTGAAACAAAAGTAAATAATTGAATGACCGAATGTTGGAAACCAAAGATATATAATTAATACTCGTTAAACTTGAATAAATAATTATTTTTTATATAAAAATAATAATTTAAATTAAATTAAATTAAATTAAAGTAAATAAATTTTTTAATTAAATTTATTATCTACAGCAATCTATTTAACTCATGATCAAGTACATATACATCATCCATGTTAAAATAGCAATTTAGATTTCGCTTATGTTGGGGTTTTTAGTTTTCTTTTAATAAAATTTTTATTAATTAATTATAAAAGTTAATTATAAATTATATTTTATTAAATTATAATTATTTATTATAATTTTATTTTTAAATTATAATAATATTAATATTAACATATTATATTAGATTCATTATAAAAATTATATTTAAAGCTGAGTTTTGTTTTTAAATAAAAAATAAAAATTATTTTTTTGAATATGTCAAGTACGAATATTAAAATTAATTATAGAGTGAACATATAAAATAATTTCTTTAAATAAATAATCTAAAAATGAAACAAAAAAATAAATAACTTTTTAATTGAGGATCGAATACGATCCTCACTTGATCCAAGTGAATGTCCGAATTAACCCTTTAAATACATCATTTAAACTTAAAATAAAATTAAATTATCAAATAAATTTTTTAATTTTTTTCAACTAATCGGATACGGATCTTAAATCGGCTTGCAAATCAACATACGGTCCAACAATTTTGAATAAATTATTTAAAAATAAAATTAATTAATTAATGAAATAAATTTAATTTAAATTAGATAACTATTACAAATTATTTAACTATTTTTATATTTAAATATTTAAATAAATTAATTTAGAGTTAAAATTAAATTATTATGATAAATATAATAAACTATGAAAAAATTGAGATTAATTAAGATATAATACAAAAATATAAAAAATAATTAAAATATAATATAAATAAAAAAATAATATAAACGCTATACAAATAAATAAAAATATTAAAATTTATATAAAATTAATGATTAATATGTAAAAATTTATATATATTAAAAGTAATATGAAATATAATATGAGTATATATAAATATATATATATAATTAATTATTAATATATAAATTTTATATAAATTTTAATTATATAAAAAAATGAACACTGCACCAAAAACCTCTCTTTTATTAATTCTTTCCTCTCTCCCTTGTGTCCCTTCCTTCTCACCAACACGTCAGACTCTTCCCCCACCGGTTACTTCTCTTTCCGTTCCTGTCTTTTTCAGTTGGGTAATTTGCTTTTGTATCATGGGATTACAATACTATTTACTAACATTAAGAAGATTAATTGTTACAAAGGAAATGATAGTTTTTCAAATTCATGAGGAGAAAACTTCAGTTACAATTTTAACCCTAAAAAAATCATTGGCCTACCTTCTTGACTCTTCGCGATTTAAGATTCGTATTTGATTCATTTTAAAAAAAATTTAAAAAAAAATTTATTATATAATTTATTTATATTTTATTTTTAATAATACATTTAAGGAGTTTAACTCTACAAAGATTTACAAACCGAATTAGAATTTATATTTTATCTGCTAAAAAAATTATAAAAATAAAATTTATTTTATTAATTATTTTTAAATTTTAAATAATAATTTTTAAGTATTGACTAATAAAAGCTGACTTTGAAGGTTCCAATTGTAATTATGATTTTCTTTTTTATGCATTTAAAAATTTGTCATCACGTGTCAGCTGTTAACCAAAGGACATCCACAGTAAAAGCACAGTAATTGTAGGTGTGTTTATAGAGTGCGAAAACTCAATAATGATGAATGGGATTTTTTTTATATATATTTAATAGCATAAAATTTAATAAATACGCATTTAATGTCAATATAAGTTTAAAGTCAATGTTTAGTTTTTATAAGAATCACTTGGATTTGTAAACTGATAAGCTACCATTTAGAATTAATAAAAACTAATATATTAGAATTAAAAAATATGTTAAAAAATGAAAAATTAAGCCATTTATAAACATAGATGTCTTTAGGACTATATTAAAAAAAAAATAGGTATCTTTTCATATTCAAAAAAAATAGTAAAAATTCTTTTTATAATATAAATATTTGCAAAGTATAAATAAGTCAAAATGATTTAATTTAAATTTATAAGTGATTTAATATCATATTATAGAATTAATAATTACTCTTTTCGTCTCATTGTTTCTCTTTGATTTTCGTAGTTTTTTTTTTATTATTAAAAAAACCTTTGATTTTAATTTTTTATGTTAATTTAAGTTTATTTCATATAAAAAAAAGTTTGATTTTGAGGAGCGGTGGAGAAGGCAGGCAATTATATCTGACAACTTGTTTGAAATTCAAGGCGCCTTGTGTCGGACTCGGATGGCCCTGCCTGGAAGAAGAGGCTCCTCTTCATCTTCTTCTTTATTTTGGTGGTTACTGGTTTTGGAATCTTGTTACTACTTT
>JBBYHM010000013.1:9791145-9815359 GCA_038381775.1 Adansonia rubrostipa
ACCTTGGGGGACTAGAGAGAGAAGCCAGTATCTTTTTTTCTTTTCTGACATAGTTAAAACTTGGTACTGTATTTTCCAAAAATTAAAGCTTATTGGCAGTGTTATATTATATTTTTTTCTTTAATTTCTTTGTCCTAAGTGACTGTGAGGGCTTTTATTCATCATAGAGACAAAAAAAACATAGAAGCTAGGAAAAAGGCTATATATCTATCTTACGTTCAAATGATTATAATATGAACCCATCCTAAGATTCTATTGCAGTAACTGTAGAGTATAAACCTCAAAAACAAATTAAGATAATTTTACTTAAGATTTATTGAAATTAATTCACGTATATATTTAAACAAGTAATATTTAATAAATTTAAAGTTTAAATTTTAATATTTTTATTTTTAAGTTAGGAGCTTTTTTTTATAATAAAAAAGCAAAAATCAACTTGATTTGAAAGGTATCCTCCATAATTTTCTAAGTGAATGGACCTAGAAATAGGATTAAATTCTACATTCAGCATGAAAACGGCTTGATTATTTTGTTTGATGATTGGATATTTGGAACTTTATAAAACTTTTTTGATCAAGTTTCATTAACATTCAATATTTTGAAAATGAAAGATTCAACAAGTCACAATCAAAACCCGATAATCTAAAATTTTGAAGCGAACTTGGGAATCAAAACTGAGTTTGCTGTTATTAAATGCTGAAAATTAACTGCCTCTTAATTACTTTTTGGATTTTTTTCACTCCTTTCACTTTCTTAACAGCGACAACTGGGCAGGCCCTCCCTGAAGACCCCAATCAAGTAAAAGATAAAAATAGGGCCGCTGGGTCCCCCTTCCCCTACCTTTCTGATGCAGATTCTCCTAATTTGTTTGCTTATTCTGTGTTGTTCCTTTCACCCTTCTGCTACACTTCCCCATCTCTCTCTTTCATGTACTGAGGGTCTCAGACCACCACCACCCATCACCGCCCACTGCCACATACACCAATTTATGAACCCTTCTCTTCCTTTCAAAAGGCTAGTTTTTGGGAGTTGGCAGGACTGACTTCATGGTTACATGAAATCCTTTAATCATCATTATGAATTCACTTATTTCTCTCTTACTTTTTTCCCTTTGCTTTCTTCTTCTTCTGTCTCCAGCTTCTTCCCTTCCCCAGTTGCAGCCTCCAAGCTCCCTTGATCAGGTTAGGATTCAAGAGCCTCAGCTCTCTCTTTGTAGCAGCATGTTTATATGGTTCTCTTCTCTTTGATGAAATTAGTAATGGTGAAGTTGGGCTTTCTTTAACAGGGTTCATCCTTTGAAGAGAAAACAAGGTTGGGATCGACTCCTCCAAGCTGCCACAACAAATGTAACGGATGCCACCCTTGCATGGCAGTCCAAGTGC
This sequence comes from Adansonia rubrostipa, assembly GCA_038381775.1. Lineage (NCBI taxonomy): Eukaryota > Viridiplantae > Streptophyta > Magnoliopsida > Malvales > Malvaceae > Adansonia > Adansonia rubrostipa. The sequence continues at coordinate 9,792,528 of JBBYHM010000013.1, forward strand.
CCACATTTCATAGTCAAAACCCATTTCAACCAGCTTTGAGCAAATCAATCACTAATTCCATGCAGTTTTTTGACCCATCATCAGGCAATCAATACTCCAATTACAAGCCTCTTGGTTGGAAATGCCGCTGTGGTGATCACTTTTACAACCCTTGAGAAAAGATCAAATCCTTCAAACGTTTAAATTGTTGATTGGTTAAATTAGTTTTTTTGAGTTATTGTACACCTTTCCTTTTGGCTTGTTTTCCAAGTTAGTACCTACAAGGAAATTGTGTGGGTTCTGGGATTCTTTGCAGATTTTCAGCATTAAATGTACACATTATAATCATATGTACAGAAGAAGTTGCAACTGCCAACAGTTTTCCTTAGTTTTTTTATTTTTTGTTTGTTTTCTTCACTCTGTTGCGGGCTGGCTTTTGAATGGATTAATATTAGCATGTTTTGCTACATTAATTACTTGTTTTTTGAATGTTAATTTTCTCACCAAAATGCTGCAAGCATGTCAACTCTTTCGTTAGTAAGTGTTCGGTTATATTTGCCATATCAAAGGCACTGTTTGCTTTTTGTTAAAATTGAATGCAAAATAACATTTGTCAATAGATATTTATTATATATGAAAGCATTAGTACTTTGCAAAGAGAAAAAATGACAAAAAGAAAGCATTAATACATTGGAAAAAGAAAAGAAAAGAAAAATGAAAGGCATTAATTATTACAGAAAGGTTTTTCTATATAATGGTAGGACAGGACCGGACAGGGCAGGGCAGGGCAGGGCAGGACAGTTGATGTAAAATCCAAAAAAGTATAAATGAAGTGCATCCGTACAGATAGAACACACTCTAAAGATGCAAAGATGTTATCCTAGTGCCTGCCAACCAACGATGTTGGTTGGTGCAACTCCGTTTTGTTGTTGCTTTCCTTTGTGTTGGAGATTTATACGGTTGGATTTGATAATTTCGATTCGTTTTACTTAAATTAAATTAATTTATTTAATTTAAATTATTATTTAATAATATAAATATTTTATTTTAATTTAATTATATAAATATAAAAATTTTAATATAAAATAAAATTTTATTTTAATTAATATTTAAATAGTAATTTAAACTTTTGAATAAAGTTAGGCTCGATTTAAGTTCAAGTAAAAAATTAAAAAAAATTTTAAATCATAATCTGATCAATTAACATTTTTAAAAAGTAGTAATTCTCGTGATATTCAACATTATTTGATTACACGATATAAATATAAGTACAAGATATGAATTTAATACAAAAAAATTAAAATGTGATACAAAAGTATGATATGATATAAAAAAATAATATATATATAAAACGCATATATAAATATTTTAAATTTTATATAATATAAATTATTAAAATATTAAATTTTTTATCAATATAAAATAAAAAATATTTTAAATAAAATTATGATAAATTATCGGATTCGTATTACACTTGTCTCCTATTAAACCCATCTTAATTACTGTGATCCTAGAAGCTTAAAATGTGGCTTTTTTTTTTTTAACGAAAAAATTCGAACCATTTTCTTTCAATATGATGGCATGTAATATAATAAGTGTTTAGACCATAGGTACATTGATTAGAGCACGTAAATGAGTGGATTTTGAAATTGTAAATGAGATATTAATATTTATAAGTTATTTAAATTTAATTAAAAAATTTAAATTTCAATTCATTATTATCAAATCGAGTTTGAATAAATAAAATTTAAATACTTTAATATTTAATTCAAGTAGTTAACGAATTTAATCAAAAATTTTTTACTTTTAATATATATTTTTTATTATTAAATTATATTTTTACGCTAAATATATATTCTTAAACAAAACCTGACTGCCGTTTTCCACCTCTTCCGCACCCCGCTCCCCGCAACGCCTCTTTCCATTCTCTTCCAACAGCTTATGATTTGAATTGTCTTTTTCTTCCAATCCTATCCAGCAACCAACCTTACTCCCACCACCAACGTCACCTCCTTTTGAGCAACCCACTTCTCTTTCAACCGGCCACAACTACATTAATGTTAGCAGCATCAACATCTGCTACTCGAGCTCGAACAAAAGCGGCATCTACTACAACGACAACAGCATCTCTGACTACCTCGACAAACTTTGCATAAAAAAAAAAAAAGTTCTCTTGCAAAACTAATTTTGATGAATTTTAATGGCATGGGCTTTTATTCACACTTATTTGAAATTTTCAGTTCTTCTTTTTGAATCCGACTTTCTTTTGCGTTGTGAAAGAAATATTTTAGATTTGAGTGTTATTCTCTGGAGGCTTCTGTCCTTTAGAAGTAAATTAAAATTATATTTTATTTTTGATGTATGTATTGATCACTTTGTTGCCTTGAAGCAACCAGTTTTTCTTCAAGTAAGGTTTTGATGTTTTTTGCCAAGGTTGTAGGAATCAGATGATGAAAATGCTAGATTTGCGTTCAAGTTGGAGTAAAAAAATCCAGCTTAATCGATTCAGTTAGAATAGTTTAATTTTATTTTAAATCGAATTCAAGTTTAGAACATAATACTCGATAGAGCTCTAGTTAAATATTGAGTAATAAATTTTAAGTCAAGCTCGAACTCTTCATTATTCAAGCTGGGCTCAATTTGATTGTAGCTTTAGTGAATTTGGATTTATGTTTGGGCATTAAATTATTTTAAGTTTAAAAATTTTTGAGTTTAGATCGAGTTATTCAAATAATATTTTATTTACTAAGGAAATAACAATTTCAGTATATGTTTTTATTTTTAAAATTTTCAAATTCAAATCATTTTGAATTATCTTAAATTTAATATTTTTATATTTTTAAATTAAATTTTAATTTTTTAAATCACATTAAATTTAAATAAATTCGAATCTTAAATTTTTTAAATTAATGATTAAATTTGGATCATTATACCACCAATAATATATATTAATAATTGCAAAAAAAAAAAAATTCTGCGTACTTACTGTGACTTCGCATACAGTCTTATCTGCATAGCCAATGAAAACTTTTCAAAAATAAATAAAAATTAAGGGTTAATATAATGAATGAATCTTGAATTTGATCAAATTTATCAATGTAAACTATGTACTTTTAAAATATCAATTTTAATATTTAAATTAAATATAACAATTCCAATCTATTTTCAATTTTCTCATTTCTTAGCCTTAGCTTACATACATTTTGTTGTTTTAACAACTTTTGCTTAAAATTTTATTTTGTTTTATTTTATAGCCAAATATACAACCCAAGAAACACAGATGGAAAACCATTTTCAAGTTGCGGCCTGTGTTTTCCTTCGGGTCGGGGGACAGCAGGGTTCAGCCAACGCCCATGTTAGTATTAACGAACTGAGCTCAAACCAGATCTAAAACAGAGCAACGGTTTGGCAGTTAGTTTTACCAGTTGCATTTTCAGCGTTTTGACATCCAAGTGAAAATAAAAAAAATAAAAAAACACGTTGAAGTTGTAAAAATGGAGTGCGGAGTTCAAGGAATTATAGAGACGCAGGTAAAAAAAAAAAAAAATTCATACCCGAAATTATTATTTTGTTTCTTTTTTAGAAATTTTTGAACTTTGGCAGGGGGACTGCTTTAAACAGAGTTGGTTGTTGTTTTGTGAGATTTTTGCAGTTTGTTGAGGCACTTGATATTCTACTTCAGGGTCTTTGTGGTGTTCATAGAGAACGCTTAAGGATCCATGAAATTTGCCTTAAAAGTGGTCCAAATCTTGGTGAGTCTTCACATTTTCATTCTATAAAAAAGAGTTAAATATGTTTACTAATCTATCCATGAAGTATTCGGTGATGTATAAAGCATATTTTCCTGTTAGTGAATGAGTTTCCTAATAAATCATGTACTAATTTATGAGCTCTTGGTAACTTGTTTTCCCCAATTTCTAACATGGATTTCTTTGTAATATGAGAATAGTAATAAGTCTATTGATCAAGCTGTTAGGTTCTGCCATCGTTAATGCTAAGAATTTTGCAGGATTTGTCAGTTCTGAGGTCAGATTATTGTGTGATCTTGAGAAATCTGAGCCTACTTGGTAAACTGAGAATTTCAGGTTGTGTTCAATCTTGGGTATCATTTTTGTTATTTTGGATGCTTATTAAATCCTTGTATATATTGTTTTGTAGGACTGTTAAACACATTGGGGGTGCAATGAGGGGTGCTGGGGCTGAGCAAATTTCTGTTTTGGTTAGAAGTACGGTTGAAAGCAAATCCAGCAAGAATGTGCTTCGATTATTTTATGCACTCGGATACAAGTTGGATCATGAGTTGCTGAGAGTGGGATTCACCTTTCATTTCCAAAGGGGTGCGCAGATAACCGTAACCGTTTCATCGGTTAATAAGATGCTGAAACTGCATGCAACCGATGAGGCTGTGCCGGTGACACCTGGTATACAGCTGGTCGAAGTCACTGCCCCTGCAGCATCCGAAAATTATAGTGAAGTTGTCGCTTCCGTGTCTTCCTTTTGTGAATATCTTGTACCGTAAGAGTTTTTTTGTTTCTGGCTTTTCAAGATGCATTGCTACTCTAGAACTTATCTATCTAATCCAGGACTTTTTAAGATGCAGTTTCGATTTTTTTTACCGTCGATATTTATTATACTTGATTGTGATAACATCCATCAAACTTTGCAATTGCAACTATGATAAATGTAATGAGACAAAAAATGCTTTCGCACTTGCAATTTAAATCCCTGATCTAATCAAAATCTAGTCTGTCCTTAGAAACTGTTTCACTAGTTTATTCTTATGTTCCTGATGATTGGATGTATCGTAAGTACAAAGTGTCATCTGCATTTAGGCATCAGGAAAATCTGTTTCGAGTGTTTCAAATAGATTAATATTATGTTGCTTCGACTCTTCATTTTTTTTTTTTGAAGTGCACATGACCAACACTCATGTTAGACACATCTTCGGACATGGGTATGGGGATATACCCTTTAAATACATAGAAAAACTTAAAAAAAAAATTAAAAATACTTATATCAAACACATCGATATCTAACACTTAAACACAAGTACAAGTAATATAAGATTAATATATCTTAAATGGTATGGTTATGATTTTACGATTAACCTTGTAGCTCATTGGATCTAGAACTTGATGGATCCTGATTAGAGAAACTGAGTTTAGCATAATATAATTGGTGATAAAACTGACAGATTCTAGATTGTGTCAAGTACTTTGGGTCTGTATTATTTTGTTAACTCATACAAGCTTTGTGGTGGTTTATATTTTGCAGGTTGCTGCATTTGTCAAAGCCAGGTGTTTCCACTGGAGTTGTCCCTACAGCTGCCGCAGCTGCTGCATCTCTTATGTCTGATGGTGGGGGCACAACCTTGTAATAGGATTTGTGCATAAAATTGATGGAAGTAGATGGTGATTGATCGCATTTTCCCTCTTTATTGTGGCTTATCGAAGATGCTCCGTCATTACTGTTTTTAATCCCAGTGTTTCAACTTCAAAGGCGAATGATTATTGTGGGAAAAAAAATGTACATTCTGTGGGTGGAACTAGGGTGTAATTGACTCCAGCGAAGTTCAAACTTAACGTGATTGGATTATTGCGATTCAAAACTCCACTCAAATTTACTCAAGTTTTAATTTTAGAACTTTGAGTATAGATCGAAATAACAACCGAATTACTAAAGTTTACTTGATTGGGTTTATTTACTTAATGAAAATGGAATTCAATCCATTTCAAATTTAATTATTTATGTTTCAGATCGGATAGAGATTTTTTTTTATTTTTAATTAAAAAATATATTAGACTCGTGGCTATTAAGATATTCAAATCAGTTTACTCAATAATTCAAGATATTCAAGTTTGAGCGGTAATTTAAGATGTTTGAGTTTGAGCTTAGTTCAAAAAAAAATTCAAATCGGATGCAAATTTGTTTAGATTAAACTTGAGTAGGTTATGAGTAAAAATATCTGTTTATGCTATAAATGTAAGAAGGAATGTCTATTTGTTTAAAAAAAAATAGCAAGATAGGCCATCATCAAGATTAGAATAATTTCCATCGTTGAAACCTACCAGTTAAATCCGTTAAAAAAGTAGCCTCGACTCGAGAGATATCCACAGCCACACGAACCAAACCCGCCAAATTTCACCTCCTTAACTCAACAGTCCGACTTTCCATTTTCTACCAACCACTCCAGCAAAGCAGCCATGGCCGCTCATCTCTCCCCAAACTTCTCTTCTCTCTTTCATTACTCCCCACGATCCCTTACTTTTCAATCCAAAAAACCTTCATCGCTTTCCTTCACCAACACGGCAAAACCAAGACGACTCTCGGTTTCCGTCTCGGCTTCATCCCATTCCCTTCAAGCTCTCATCTTCGACTGCGATGGGGTCATTTTAGAATCCGAACACCTGCATCGCCAAGCTTACAACGATGCTTTCTCTCACTTCAATGTTCGTTGTCCTCCATCTTCAAAACCTCTTAACTGGAACCCTGAATTTTATGATGTACTTCAGAATCTGATTGGTGGTGGCAAACCCAAGATGAGATGGTTCGTTTTTTTTTTTTTTTTGTTCTTGCTTTCAATGTTTCTGTGTTTCTTTTATTTATCTTTTTTTTTTTTTTTTGGTTACTGGTCAGTTTTAATGGAGATTTTTGGTTTTTCTGAAGGTACTTCAAGGAAAATGGATGGCCATCTTCTACCATATTTGAGACGCCGCCTGAGAGTGATGAGGAACGAGCCAAGTTAATTGACACTCTTCAGGTATTATTACTAAGGTTAAATTTTTATTGTGGTGGCTGCCAATGAACTACAGCTCACTATCTGATTAATTTATTTCCTCGTTTTTATTAATCAACATTGATTTGAATTATATGAGAATGAATTATGTTATTTTCTATGGAATCCTATTTACCGAAGATCTTATGTGCTGCTATTAGCCTGTTACATCTTTGTAGGACTGGAAGACTGAAAGGTACAAAGAAATAATCAAATCTGGAGCTGTAAGCAAGCATTATGGTTTATTATATTGCAATTTTCCTTTTTCTTCTTTTCACTGATTCTGAATTGGTCATCCATTATTATTCAATACAAGGGAGTGGTATTGTTTTTGATCAGGTGGAACCTAGACCTGGAGTTTTAAGATTGATGGATGAGGCCAAGGCTGCTGTAAGATTCTAACTTCTTTATCATTTGAGTTTGAGAATCAACTTTATTTGCTTTTCATTTTCCAATCATGAGTCATGCGACATTGGATGCAATTGCAATGCAATCTTTTATTTATGTTTTCCCTTTTCTCATCAATTCGTAGTAGTTTGGGTTGCGAAACCATGATTTTAATTGTAAAAGACAAAATTTTTGACTTGTTCAGTATTGTAATTGCGGTGAATTGCAACTTTTGACTCCAAAGCTGTATTAACAGCAATGCTAAACGGCGTCTTAGGTCTTGCCAAAATTCCTTTATTTTGCTTTTCTCTATTTCTCTTCTTTTTCTTCATTTTATGGCATCTGAATGGTTGTTTTATATCTATTGTTTACCTGTGATGCCATTTTTTTTTTTTCTGAATCTCCACTCTATAGGGGAAAAAGCTTGCTGTTTGCTCTGCAGCAACTAAAAGTTCGGTTGTACTATGTCTTGAGAATCTTATTGGAATGGTATGTTCTGATCCAGACATCATGATCAACAAGTATCCTTCACTACTGTTTCCTTATTCTTTTTTTTTTTTCCCCTTGCTATAGGAGCGATTTAAGGGTCTTGATTGCTTCCTTGCAGGTATGTTGAGTAGTGATTACTTCTAAAACTTAGCATTTCAAATCCTAGATAAAAAGTGCATTAGAAAAGGCAATTTAGTGCAATGCAATTGCAAATTTGACCTATTTTTCTGGAATTGGAATTGCCATTAAAAAACTCCAGAATGAATTGAGTTCCCCAATTTGAAATGAATTAAACTCCAGATATTTTAGCGGTTCCCAAAGCAGTAGCCTAACTGGTTTTCATTTGTTCTTTTGTCGCTGTGGATATGTCAACTAAAAGTTATTGCAGGGTGCATTTGACCCATTTTAATTTGCCATGTCTTGCTTTGCTTTCTTTTATGATGATTTCTATTCTTAAAAACTCTTATCCTCGCTTCTTCTATGCTTGTAGGTGATGATGTGAAGGAAAAGAAGCCAGACCCGTTGATATATCTGACAGCTACCAAGGTAACTTACTAATGAAACTCTATCATGTGCATTTAACCATAATGTTTGCCTATGCTTAAATTTCCCATCTTTCAGTCTTTGCTTGCTATATCAGAATCTGATTCAGAAAATCTTATTTATGGCAGAGATTGGGTGTGTCTGAGAAAGATTGCTTGGTGGTAGAGGATAGTGTGATTGGGCTTCAGGTAGAGCTTCTATTCTCTTGAAAAAGAGATAACAATGTTAGCTTTGGATCAATGACTTCTGGATTTAGTTTAACATTTGGAGAAACCTGCAGTTTATCTTCAATCCATGAGATATAATTAGAGTTGCTTAAACAGCCAATAGATGTTTCAAATTATTTGATTCGAGTTGCTTTCTACAGAGTTCTTGGCCATTATAAAATGACTGAATTTCATTAATCATTGCCAAAATCTCAATCAAATTGAGTTTAATTTTGTGCCTGTTTTGATGAAATTGTCTCCAAATCATGGAACTGTGGTAAGACTATAAGGCTTAGTTTGGCATTGCTATAGGAAAAAGCTTGGGTTTGAAAAAAGTGTATTTAAAAAGTGTGGTGAAAAAAATATGGTTTAGGAACTTTTAGGTATTTTGCATTACTGTGAAAAAGTGTTTTAAGGAGTTGAAATGTCAAAAAAATATGTTTAGAGATGTGAGGATGATAAGCTCATTTCATCCAAAGGGCAGTTTTCAGACAGCAAAAGCTCCATTTTCTTGGCCTTTTAGTTTCGGTTGCCGAACTAGGAATTTAAATGCCGAAGCCAAAATTTTTTTACCCATTTAGCATTGCTCTTTGCTGTGAAGAGCAGCTTTTGACCTTGAAAGCTATGCCAACAGCAATGTTAAATGGGGCTTAGGACTATGTTGCCTAACTCTTCCTTTTTCTTAAAGTATCCATCTTTGATACATATGTCTGATGTATGTCTGAATATGGATACAGAGTTATGACCCTTCGAGGACCATTGAATGCATGCAAAAACTTAAAAGAAATTGAATGTACATTTGTCAGACATATATCCGTATCTGACACTCACAACCGAATCCTAGTAACTAAGATGTAAGATTTACTAAAGCAATTAATAAAATCGTTAAAGTAACATTGTCGATCCTTCTAGCCTTTGGTTTGGGCATCGCATGCACTTAACAAGTTTTTAAACCATTGTTAAAGTTCAAGAAAACTTATTCCAATCTTTGCAGGCAGCAACAAAAGCTGGGATGTCATGTGTGATTACCTATACTACTTCAACTGCTGATCAGGTAAGGTCTAGAGGTGATACTTGCTGACGACTTGTAGTTCAATAGTTTGCTCACCAACCGAGTTCTTTTCTAATCTAATTCAGGATTTTAAAGATGCTATAGCAATTTACCCTGATTTGAGTAATGTGAGGTAAGCCAAAACTTTAGTTCTGGTAGTCTATTTATCTGTTGTTCCGACTCTTCATTTTTCTCGAAATATGTACGACACATATTCAGACATGAATATGGGGATATGACCTTCTAAGAACCCTCTATGTACATGAAAAAATTTAGAAAAAATTGGAAATACCCTTATCAGATACATATCCGTGTCTGACACTCATATCCGAGTTCAAATAACATAGGTGTATTTTTCTTTTCTCTCTCATTTTTTATTTTTTATTTTTATGACTTTGATTGTCTATTCAGATTGAGTGACTTAGAGTTATTGCTCCAAAACGTGGTTGCTGCTAATTAGGGGATTCAGCAGTCAGCAAACAATCCTTGGAATTCAAAGTAAGATCGGCCATTGATCTTAAAGATTTTTTTTTTAATTCTTGCCTTTAAACATTAGTTGTTGCAATCACAAGTCAGCCATTTATTTTTCCTACCTTGCCTCCTTAAAGTAAAAAAAAAAAAAAAAAAACATGAAAATGTCTGAGATTTGTCCTGTATTTTTATATTCATGTGCAGGGCAATTGTAAATGTGTAAGAATTATAACATTGAGGCGGCAAGATATTGGAGTCATTTGATTTTAGATGTCTCTCTTTCTAGGTGCATGTGCATGCGTACATTCATTAGACACGAAAACGGCATATTTAATAAGTACGAAGACATATAAAACGTTTAAACATATTAATACAATTACACAACATGTTTAATACATCTATTTTAATCGTTGTTTAAGATTTGATACGATTAATAATTTGTATTCTGTTTACAACATGACTAGCACAGAAAAACATACGTGACACCATATGCATACACGAATTATCGGATTTACTATAAAATCAAATAGGTTGATAGATTAAACTAATGAATCTATAATGCAAAGTTATATTTCCTTCAAAAATTAAAGTTCTTCAAATCATTTTCACCTGCCATATTGTTAGTCTTCTCATAACTTTTGCTTCTTTAGTTTGGGTTGACAAAGCACAGCTGCATATATTGAAAGCGTGGAGAAACCCAGAAGTTTCTGCAGCACAAGAAATAACGTTCTATATTTCAGTATTACTTAACTACCATTGAAACGCTAGCTTAATTCGGTGAAGGTATCGAAAATTAATTTAATTGGTTTATATAGTTATCTTTACGAAGTGACATCCACAACTCCATTCTCAATTCCTAAGTTCTAGCTTCATTTATAGCAAAAATAAAGTCGGTGATAATATCGTCTTTTGAAAGAGTTGAAACTTAACTGAAGTTCAATGTCTCATTTGAGTATCCAAACATTCATTAAAAAATATGGAGCTTTGTTAGATTAAGGGACATGATTATCGTGATTAAAGCATTTCTAAATCAAACCCACCCTTAATGTTTCAAGGAAACCGAACAAGAAAAATCTTTTCATAATTTTGGTTATTGAGGTAAAAATTCTAGCAATCCATCTAAGTCCAAGACTTGGTAAAAAGTTGTTCAGGTTGATAACCTTAAAGTTCAACATATGATCTGCCCAACTATTGAAATGGTCGAGGAACTTTATCAGCAGAATCCTTTTAAGTGCCGCAAGAATTCAACCCCATAGAGTTGGAATTGAAGCCACTCATTCCTGATGGGCTGCCAACGCAAGAAGTTCCAGCACCCAGCAATTCAACACCACAAATTTTTTGTTTTTTTGGGCTCCATTCTTGGAACTTTTTTGGCTAATTACCTAAATTCCTCATCAGAAGTGCCGCCTGTTTCTTGCATAGCTTCGGATGGATTCATGAGCTTTGTGATGAAGGCTTCTGAAGTATTTAACAATACCAGAAGTTCAGTTTTCAACTTGTGGCTTTCGAGGCCATTTGCAGTACAAAGAACTCATCAAAAGATGCATAATTGAATCATAACTTAATTCAATTAATTTATACAATTATCCTTAAGAAGCAACATTCAATAAATTTGGAGTTTAAATTTTAGGATCTATAACTCTTTTTTATTAAGACTCCATTATACCAAAAGAAAAAGCACTGTTCCATTTAGGGGTGTCTATGAGCTGAGCTCTCTGCTCAAGCCGAAGTTTTGCTAATATTTGAGAAGGGTTGAGAAAAATATTAAGCCCCAAAAATAGTTTAAACAAAAAAATGAGACTTGTTTTAAAAAAAACCTAATCGAACTCATTTTATAATTATATAATATATAATTAATTTTATATTTATATATTATATAATTTTTATCATATAAAGAATAAATATATATAATATTATAATGTAAATATAAAAAATATGTTAAGTTTATTCTATATTTTAAAAAAAAAATATTAAATCTAAAAACGTTATACTTTTTTTAAATAAATTAAAAAAAAATGAAATATAAGCTAACTTAAATAGATCTAAACTATCCATTTGAAGCTCATATTTTTAATTAAACCTTAACTTAGATAAACATAAATAATATTAACATCATGCTTAAATCCCATAACCATGAACATTTCCTTTCAAAAGTACTACCCATTTGAAGTTCATATTTTTAATTAAACTTAATTTAGATAAACATAGATAATAATCAAACAACTTGGCATCCAAACTACTAGCTTTTCCTTGCTCTTTTTTTTTTTTTTTTTTTTTTTGCAATTCAACCAATATTTTCTCATCTGCCTATGACCTTCAAGTCCATTAATTTATACCACAACTTGTGATGATGACCACACTAACATCTATGCAATCTTTTTTTCTTTTTTTACATTTATCTAATATAATGCAAATTCGAGTTTATTCTGATTAATATATTTCATCTCTAAAAGATAGTTTTCAACAAAATTGAAATTTGTTTCTCAACACTTATATCTTCTTTTCCAAATTTAAAGCTATAATTCAACCAACATTTTCTCATCTGCCTATGGCCTTCACGTCCATTAATTTATACCATAACTTGTGATGATGACCACACTAGCATCTACGCAATCTTTTTTTTTAATATTTATCTAGCATAATGTGAATTTAAATTTATTCTGATTAATATATCTTATTTTTAAAAGATAATTTTTAATAAAATTGAGATTTATTTTTCAACACTTATATCTTCCTTTCCAAATTTGAAGCTATAGCCTTTTTTATGAAGAAAATTATCAATTACACACCACCGAATATTTAGCCTAACATATATATCATCACACCAGCTTCTTAATATTAAATGCAGTCTTTTCTTAATATTTATTCCAACCGGTTCGTATAACCTTTAAAAGTTAATTTTTAATAAATTTAATATTTAACATCTATATATATATATATATATATATTTTTTTTTTTTTCACTCAAATCTCAAGCTATGACTTTTTTTCTTGTAATAACGCAATCAATTCTGCAACCACTTGCTGTTTAGCCTGACAGGAACGTTACCCCACTAACTTCTAAAATAAAATACAATATTTCTTTGATATTTATTTTAAGTGGTTCATGTTACAGGTAAATTTTAATAAAAATTTAAATCTCGTGTCATCTTTTCCAAATTTGAAGCCACAACAATTATCTTATAAAAAATATTGACAACTTAGTCAATTATGCAGCCACTTGTTGATTGACCGAACCAGTATTTCACCAAACTAGCATCTTATAATAAATACAGTCTCTCCTAGATATGTATTTTAATTAATTTATGTAATCTTTAAAATATAATTTTCAAAAAAAAATTGAGATTTAGATCTCAAAATATGCATTTTTTTTTTCAAATCTAAAACTATGACCTTTTAAATTAAAAAATATTGATAATGCAATCAATTACGCAGCTACATGCACTTTGGCTTAAAAGTTATGTCACCACACCGGCTAGCTTCTTGAAATAAAATGCAAGCTTTTCCTGATATTTTTATTTCAGTTGATTCATGTTAATTTTAACAAATAATTTTTAATTAATTTAAATTTAAATTTTAATATTTATATTTTTTATATAAAAATAATATTTATAACTTATCAATTACACAATCACTGTTTGGCCTAACAAATATGTCTGTAAACTAGCTAGCAACGTAATAAAAATGTTTTTTTGATTTTTATTTCAGTTGGTTCATGTCACTTTTAAAAAATAATTTTTAATATATTTAAGATTCGAATATCAATATTTTTATTCTCTTTTTTAAATCCCGAGCTATGATTTTTATTTTTTAATAAAAAAAGTATTGATAACAATATTAATTAATCAACCACTTAATGTTTAGCCTACCATGTATGCCACCACGCTAGCTTCTTAAAATAAAATGCAATATTTCTCTAATATTTATTCATTATCAAGTTTTGATAACTCAAATTTAAATTTATCTAAATCAATTTATACAATCACTTTTAAAAAATAATTTTTAATAATTTTAAAATTTAAATTATAATATTTATAATTTCATTATTAAATCTTAAATTATTTATTTTTTATAAATAAATAAATAATTATTTATTTATTGATAACTTAACCAAATTACGCTTCCTTTTGCACTTTCGCCTAACACCCACAGGGTTGTCCTTGTTACCCTGCATCATCCGTCCTCAATCTTGTGGAATAAACGTGTGATAACTTGTAAAAGTAACATTTTTTACAGTAACTTGATGCATGGGGAATGAAAATTTATTTTAAAAGTTGCTAATGATAAAATTTAAAATTATAACGATAGATTAAAGCAACTTCCTCGATTAAAGGGATCGCTTCATTTGAGTTTGCCCATTTGCGGCGAGCTTTGGATTTTTTTTTTTCAGTATTTTATTTTGTGTATTTATATCATAATCGAATATTGTATATTATATATTTATATAAATTTTAATATATTAATATATATAATTTTAAATATTTTATAATTCGATAAAAATTTTGATACGTTTAATTATTAATGTCGTATTCATATTTTTATATTAAATAGTATTTTAATTATTTTTTCTTATATTTTGTTCATGTTATATAATTATATTCAGTCTAATTAACACTATTTAAATAACGTCTAATTTTGTATCACATGTTGTTGGGTTCATATTATTTTTTTTATCATAATCGTAATCAAAGTATTATATATTTATATAGATTTTGGCACGTTAATAATTTATTTTATGTCAGTTTGGACACATTTATCTATTTGTTGTCGTGTTAATAATATTTTCTATGCTATGTTATTTTTAATTGTTTTTTGATATTGTATTCGTGTAGTATAATCATGTTATATCTGAAATTACTTGATCTAATTTATACTATTTAACTAATTCTTAATTTTAATGATTAGTAGTTATTGTTTATATAGATTAAATTTAATAATTTTATATATTTATACTTTACTTTAAAAATTATCCTCAATGTCTACAAATATGTTTTTCATTTTATCTTCATCAATTTATTTAATTTAAATGAATTAAGTTCAGATTAAATTTGATTATACTCAATTTAAAAAAAAACAAACTTGAATATCTTTATAAAAATTCTTAACAAAGCCAACTAACATAAATTAATTTATAAATAATTGAAAAAATATAAATAAAAATCTATTCATTTAAATTCGGTTATGTAACTGCTTAATTTTAATTCTTGGAACTGCCTTCTAAGTTGAATTCGCCACCCGAATTGCTGCCTGTTACTTGCATAGTTTCTGATGGAATCATGCAGTTTGGTACCAACTGCTGCAAGTTACAGGCGTACCTTATGTTCAACCCTGGACTTCTTCAACTGTTAGCTTTATGGGCTTTCTGCACTACAGAAAACTTACTCAAGGAGGGATTGTTCCATTCAAAGGTACTATACAAATTTGAGGCATGCTTACGTTTTGGCAGTGGTGGAAAATTGTTTGATCATTTTTCATTTTTTGTTCCACTCAGATGAAAACTTTGTTAACGATGGGACTCTAGATTTGCCAATTGATTGGATCCCAGGTATGCCTAACATACGCCTCAAGGATATGCAAAGCTCTATCAGAACCACCAATACCAATGACATCATGTTGAATTTTGCCTTGGAAATATCAGAGGAATGCTTAAAATCTTCCTTAATAATCTTCAACACATTCGATGATCTCTACAAAGAAGTGCTACAAGTTGTTGCACCCAAATCCCCCGATATCTATGCAATCGGTCCACTTAACTTGCTTGGTAGGAACATTCTTGAAAGCCAACTCCAGTCGCTAAATTTAAGCTTATGGAAGGAAGACACAAGCTGTATCGAATGGCTTAACAAAATGGAACCCAAATCAGTGGTGTATGTGAATTATGGAAGTGTAACAGTGATATCAGACCGTCATCTGAAAAGATTCGCTTGGGGACTTGCAAATAGTAAGCACCTATTTTTATGGATAGTTAGGCCAGATTTGGTGATGGGCGAATCTGCTATTTTGCCAAGAGAATTCACGGAAGAGACAAAAGGACAGGGGCTTAAAAACAAGCCGGTGCCACAAGAAAAAGTGCTGTCCCACCTAGCAGTTGCTGCTTTCCTAACGCATTGTGGCTGGAATTCGAATGAGAAGCCTTGTCCGAATGCGTGCCTGTAGTCTGCTGGCCTTTCTGCACTGATCAACAGACAAATTGTGGATATGCATGCAACGCATGGGGCATCGGCAGGGAAATCAACCCTGACGTAAAGCGTGACGATGTCAAGGCTCTTGTCAAAGAGATGATGGATGGAGATAATGGGAAAAAGACAAGGCACAAGGCCTTGGAATGGAAGAAGAAAGTTTGATGCTGCCGCTGGTAATGGAGGATCTTCCCTTAGCAACTTTGATCGAATGATCAAGAAGGCTACATCACAGTTGAGCAGCACAACTAGCTAGTTTTGTTTAGCCTGTTATAAATATAATACAAATTATTAAATATTAAAAATTTAATATATTATTTTTATATTTATTTAATTTATTATTTTTATATCATATTTAAAAATTATCAAAAGTCATTTAATTGGCTTTCTTAAAAGTATTTTAATAAAAATATATTTGTTAAAATTATTTTAATAAAATAAAAATTTTTATTTAAAAATTTAAAAATTTAAAATTGTAATTTTAAAATATAATAAACAATAAAAAAATACGTGGCAATTCTCGAACCAGGGGAGATTCAGAACTCCACGTTTGACGATGTGTTATATAGTTTTTAATTCCTTTAATATCTTGATCCATGGTCAACATTATGAACCTCTAGGGAAAAAATTGGAGGAACTTGAGATTACTCTAATGTTCATATATTTATAATTAAATAAAAAATTTATTTAAATAACAATTTAGATTAAAACCAATTTATTTATCAAAAATCTTTCTAGATCCGAATCGCAACCAAGACATGGCTTTCATTATCAATTAACAGATTTTTTTTTTTTAGGCAACTGATACTTGAGGCAGAAGCAATTAATCGGAATGTTCCCACCATTGCTTGTATTTAATCAAGTTAATTCATGAAATTAATGAAATTCAATGGAATAGAGTCGTTTTTTTTGGGAAGTATACGATGATTATAAGTAGCCTTATAAATTTAAATATGAGACAAAAATATAAATTTAATAAATTTAATTAATATAAAAATAATATAATAAAAAATATAATATATTTAAATATAATTAATACAATATATTTAATATATATTTAAAATTTTAATATATTTAATAATCTTTGTTACATTTATATATATATATATACACAATTAACGGAAAAAAATATAAAATATAATATATAAATTGTCGCATCTAATTAGAATAGTCTTTCTTTCACTGTTCTTACCTCTTTTCAATTTCGTCCGTTATTGTTTTGGTCTTTAAAGTTGAGCTGGGATTGTCCAAGACGTCACTGAAAGTAAGGAAAAAACAAAGATTATAAAGTGTGTCATGCCAGCCAAAGTGATTTATATCAGCCCTTGTTTCGGTTGCTCCGAGATTTTTCTTAATTAGCCATTGCTTGTTCTATCCTATAGAAATATATAATTTTTTTACTAACATAAAAAATAATTAAATTTAATATTACGAATTAATTTAATCATTTTGACTAAATCATCTAAATATAATTAAAAAATAATAATAAATAAATAAATATCATATCAGGGATATTTTAATATTTTAATTTTTTTACACTTTTTTGAATTCAAAAATTACTTTTAACTTTTTTTTTTGAAAGGCCAATATATAAAATAAAGAAGAGAAATAGAAAACCTTACAAAAGAGGTTAAAAAATGAGGTCAAAATAGAATAAGAGCTCGAAACTAAACAGAAACTTAAGGCATTCAGACCTTAATAATTAATAAAAGACTCGCGTCAAAAAATTATATTTGAACTTTACTTAATTCCAAAAGTTACTCAAAAATTATAAATAGAAAAATAAATCTTGATTTTTATGAGCTTCTGATTTGTCAAGTGATGTGTCAAAAGATTTTGCTATCTTGGAACGTGATTTTTCCACACAAAAAAAAAAAAAACTGCCTACCTTTGTCAATTGTATAGAATTGGATTATATATATTTATATTTTAATATACAATAAAACAAGTTTGCATATATTATTACTTTGAATAAAGAAGGAAATATCTGTTCTACAATTTAATTTTTTATGCAATAAAAAGGGTCAAAAAAACACTTAAATACATGTGTTTTTAGTTCTCTTTATATATTATTAAAGTAGTTAGATAAAAAAAAAGGGTAATAAACAGATTCTGAAAAAGAGTCGGCATCAATATCGCCAGTGTCATTTTTTGGGCAAAAAAAAAATTCTTAAAAAGGATTACGTGTGCAAATGATATACATCGCTTTTAAGGAAAATGTATAAATGGCATGATTAAAAAATTGAATTTGTTTAATCGAAAATCAAATATATATATTTATTAAATCTATAAAAAAAACAATTCAATTCATAAAAATTGGTTTTAAATGTTTTACTTTTTTTTTCAAAAGTAATTTTTTTAAGTGATACAATTTTAATTTTGATTATTTTAATTTTACCATAAATTATTATATTCATTACTTATTTAATACTAAAACTATTTCTTTAATATTTAAAATTTTAATTAAATTGATGACTGAACTGATCGGATACGTTGAGTCATTGACCAATTGTTTCTTCTCTGATTTGGATTTTATTTTTCTTTATGCGTCACGTATTTGAAATTCTGAGTTCAAGTACTAATACAAACAAATTTCAGCCTAAATATATTGTCAAAAAAGTATAAAGAAATAAACAAAAAGATGGGAATCCAATGCTTCTTATTCTTCTATTCTATTATTGTTACTAATCCTTGACTTATGTAACATGATTGTTGATTAAATTTTTTGAAGTTATCAGTTTGGATGTGTTCAGACGCATAATATTAGATAAATAAAGTAGAGCAATTGATTAAGATTTAAAAGTTAAATTAATTAAATAAGTGTGATATTAACAATAAAATATACATAGATTCATAAATAAATTAAAATTAAAATTAAAATTTATATAAATATATTATTTAATAAAAATAATTATAAATTTTGAATAAAATTAATTTTAAATTGATAAAGTAATACTTAATAGATTTTTAAAGGGGGCAAAGAGAATCTCCTTTCTTGATAGAGACTCCCCCCCGCCCCGAAAAAAGGCGAATTCAAGAACTAAAAATATATATATATATATATATATATATAGTCATTATTAATATAATAATATCTGATGGATTTTCAAAGGCCGCCAAGAATCTCCTATAATAAGGGGATGCCAAGTTTGTATCAACAGAACATAAAAAACAATCTTTATCATGAGCCTCTCTTTGTTTCATTAATAGACATTTTCCATTATTTTATTTTCAATTTTTGTTCCCAGTACTTCTCAAGCTTATTTTTCTATTTATTTGGACAAGCCCCAATCTTCATGTAAGCCAGCTAGCAAAGCCTTTCTCTGTGAACACCTTAGTGTCTCATTGCTTCGCTAAGATATGGGTTCAGTTGAAGTCAGTAAACCCCACGCTGTCTGCGTTCCATATCCATCACAAGGCCATGTTAGCCCCATGATGCAACTGGCTAAGCTCTTACACTGGAGAGGCTTCCACATAACCTTTGTTAACACCGAGTTCAACCATAGGCGCTTGGTCAGGTCCAAAGGGCTGGACTCAGTTAAAGGTCTGCCTGATTTCCGGTTCGAAACGATCCCAGATGGGCTGCCATCCTCCGATCGTCATGCAACGCAGGATGTTCCAGCTCTGTGTGATTCGACACGAAAGAATTGTTTGGCTCCATTTTTGGAGCTACTAGCTAAGTTGAATTCCTCAGTACCCCAGGTGCCGGCTGTTACTTGCATAGTTTCGGATGGAGTTATGAGCTTTGCTATTAAGGCTGCTGAAATACTGGGCATACCAGAAGTTCAGTTTTGGACTGCCTCAGCTTGTAGCTTTATGGGGTATCTTCAATTCAGCGAACTGCTGAAAAGAGGCATTCTTCCATTCCAAAGTAAGTTTGAACTTTTTAACTTTACAAGTAGACAGTGAAAGACAAATAGTCATCATTCGCAATTCTGATCTATATTTACAGCTGTGAAAATTGTCTGAAAAGGACGAAATTTGACTGCTTTTGTGTCAGATGAAACTTTTCTTAGTGATGGAACTCTTGATACACCTATTGATTGGGTGCCTGGAATGAGGAACATTCGCCTCAGAGATATTCCAAGCTTTATTAGAGCCAACAATCCAGATGATATTATGTTTGATTTCATGGGATCTGAAGCACAAAATTGCCTAAAAGCTCCAGCAATCATCTTCAACACGTTCGATGAGTTTGAACACGAAGTGCTAGAAGCAATCGCTGCCAATTTCCCTCGAATTTATAGAGCAGGGCCGCTTCCCTTGCTTGCCAGGCACATCCCTGACGGCCCATCCAAGTCAATAAATTCAAGCTTATGGAAAGAAGACACAAACTGTATTGAATGGCTCAACAAAAGGGAACCTAAATCAGTTGTGTACGTTAATTATGGTAGCGTCACTGTCATGTCAGAGCAGCATCTGAAAGAATTTGCCTGGGGGCTCGCTAATTGTAAGCACCCATTTTTATGGATCGTTAGGCCTGATGTCGTGATGGGTGATTCCGCAACTCTGCCTGAAGAGTTTTTCGAGGAGATTAAGGATAGAGGGTTAATAACGAGCTGGTGCTCCCAACATCAGGTCCTTTCACATCCTTCGATTGGTGTTTTCTTAACACATTGTGGGTGGAACTCTACCTTGGAAGCCATATGTGGAGGTGTCCCTGTAATTTGTTGGCCATTTTTTGCTGATCAACAAACAAATTGTCGGTATGCCTGCACTGCTTGGGGCATTGGCATGGAGGTTGATGAAGATGTGAAGCGAGAAAACATTGAGTTTTTAGTTAAGGAAATGATGGAAGGGGACAAAGGAAAGCAAATGAAGGAGAAGGCTTTGGAAGGGAAGAAGCAAGCGGAAGCAGCAACGGATGTTGGGGGATCATCTTACACTGATTTTGATAGATTTATTGAAGAAGCTCTCTATCATGGTTAACTGGAAATATGTTCTTGTCTGCTGAAGTGGAAACTTCATCAGCAGGGAACTACTTAAATAATACGTGGGTGATTATTCATTGCCTCTGCATTTGACTATTATTTAGTAGGAGTTGAAGGGATTTCTATTTTACTTCCAAGTTTTTTAATGGTGCATTGTGTAATCAATGAAATAAAAGTGTATCTCTCGCATAAACCATATTAAAATTAAGTTCAGGTTAATGATGTGGAGTGCTGAGTTTATCGACAATAATTGACGTTATGTGACAAAGAATGTTGCACGATTAAGTTTAAGTTTTAGTCTCGTTGATCCATACAATTTTCATTAAAAAGTGAAATTTAGCAAATCATTTATAATTCGAATTTCAACATCTATAATCTTTTCTCGTAATATCAATCTCCGATATCCTTAGTTTAAAAAAATATTGCATGAATTAAGTTTTTTATGACATGTGCTATGTCATACATATTAATTTTCATGCTTCACCTCAAACCAAAGTGATGATTTGTTTCGTCATCTGAAAAACAAAAAAAAAAAAAAAAAAACTATGATTCATTTATGAAAATTGAATGCAACAAGCTCGGAAATAAATTGTGAAACACATCAAATCAAGAAAAAAATTTTAAGCTGGAGTAAAACAAAACATGAGGATTGTGGATAACAATCTGATGAAGAATTTAACTCAAGCAGGCAGGGTCCAAACGTTCTTGGGTGCATAGCGATCTGACGGCGGTAGCCCATCAGGTATGGTCTCAAACTGAAAATATAGCAGACCCTTGACAAAGCCTTGCCCCGTGAACCTTGACTAATCGCTTGTGGTTAAACTCTATTACTAGCTATATCAAAATTGTATCAATGGCTATTTAAATCATATTAAAAGCTATTAAAATTACATCAAAGTTTAAAAGTTATTAAAATTATATTAAAATATACAAATATTATATAAAAAGTTATCAAAATATTATCAAATGTTAAGGATAATTATATAAACCAACTGATTTAAATTTGTGTTCACTTATTTGATTATTTCAATTGATCAATCATTAAAGTTGACAAAGTAGGCCCGAACCTGAAAGACTATCGAGCCGATCCTAGAGTGAATCTAATCCGAAATGACTTAAAAAGTTAAAAGCCAAAAAATCCAAGTAACAAAGAACCCAAACCCAAGAAAATCTAAATAAAAAAATATGAACTTAAAAAAGTCTCAAAATCGACTTGAACCAAAACTCGTAAAGCCCAAATTCCTTAAAACTAGGACAAGAGATTTGTCTAATCTGGAATTCATAAAAAATTAAATTTATAATAAAAAAAACCTAAACTATTATTATATAATTTTATTTAAAATAAAAATAGAAATAAATAAAAGATAATTTTTCTCCTAAAGAAAAATATTTAATTTATGAAATTATATTTCTAATTATGATATAATTATGTTAGTAACATATTATCAATAAAAGTAATTAATAATAAACTTTTAAATTAGATTATAAGATAATAACCCATAATCAAACTCAAAATCCAATATCAAATAACAAAAGCTTTTAATCGACGTATACCATCAACCATATCATATAAAACCTCATGCCATACCATATCAAAGTCAATATCGCAAACAACATAGGATACTTTCAGGTTTTCACCAAAAGTACCATTCAAGTGCACATGCAAAAACAACTTTATAAAAACCATTTTTATTGCATGTTGACCAAAAAAATATAAATATGGTAAAAATAAAAGATGACAAAAGAATCAAGGAGTATGTTACGTAGACAAATAAGTGAAGTTAGATAAAAGTGACAGCAGAATCTAATACTTTTCTAGGAC
>JBBYHM010000013.1:9837250-9867606 GCA_038381775.1 Adansonia rubrostipa
ATTTTAAATTGCAATATCAAACTATTTAATCTTAAACTATGACTTTTTTATATAAAAAATTAATCAATAAAATTTAATTTAATTAATTTATATAATTACTTATAAAAAATATCATATAGTAAATTTTAATTTTGAATCCAATATCGACAGCTCTTTTTTCCTATTTCAACTGTGACCTTTGTACCTAAAAAACAAAAGCAGTCAATTGAATTTTTTTTCAATCCAGTTATTCTTCTAGAGTGGTTGGATCATAATAGGCTCGGTCAATCTCTTGACCCTAACTTACCCTTGATTAAATAGTAATTAATTATATAATAATTTATAGAGTAACTAAGGAGCAACATATAAAACATCAAAAGTAGGAAGGAATCAAGCAAGAAATAAAAGCAAATTTTTTTTCGTGTGAACAGTATGACAAAGAACGAACTTATCGTGTCTAAACCTAAAAAAATAGATTGCTTCTGTAGGTTATCTTTCATTGTTTTTTCATCCAAACTTCTCCTTGTTTACATGAAGTCAAAAAAAGATAGTTTGTAGTGTTGAAATGTTCCAAAAAGCAGTACTGTGGCATTGAATTATAAAACTTCTTAGCAATTTAAACGAATGAAACTGATAATTTCAATGAAAACGTCTGTAAATGTCAATCAGTTTCTAAATTCTAAGAAAGCACTGGCCAAAAACTTAAATGAAAAAAAAAAAAAAACGCGTTGCAAGAAAACGGGCGATCTGCTAGCTAAGCAATTTGAACATAAACTAGCTATGTTTTTGTAGCTAGATTCCTTCTATACCCCAAAAAAGTAAAGACATGCAGTTTAGGCTATCTTTTTCGTAGTTGAACCGAGTAAGCTCCTGAGTTTGTCAAATAAAAGGTTAATATTAGAGTTCCATCTTCGTGGCAAGTTCCGATGTCAGTCACCTCTGACGATTTTCTGATACTGCATAGGTTACCAATCTCCATCTGATGGACTCGGGAGATTACACAGATTAACCATTAAGAAAAAAAAAAAAAAGACATTTACATGTAGGAAGGTTTTGTTATTGTTATCTATCTAGGTCCAACTTTTCTATAGTAATTAACTTTATCATTGTCATTTCTGTTCCGCCAATATTGCTATACAGCTTGAATGTGCTCTAGGTTTATCATT
Source organism: Adansonia rubrostipa (assembly GCA_038381775.1). Taxonomy (NCBI): domain Eukaryota; kingdom Viridiplantae; phylum Streptophyta; class Magnoliopsida; order Malvales; family Malvaceae; genus Adansonia; species Adansonia rubrostipa. The sequence continues at coordinate 9,838,396 of JBBYHM010000013.1, forward strand.
GTTTGCGGGTGCTGAAAAAGGGAACAAGAAACCTTTTTTTTTTTTGTCCCTATGCTACTACCATGTAGCCTTGAATATAAAATTAAGGATGGCACATTTTGACTTCAAAATTAACTAAAAGAAATGTAAGAAATTAAGATAAGAATAATGTCTTGCAGCATACATATCAATATTATGGATGTTCTTTCGATGTATAGCAGGGTGAAATTAATGCAGATGTCAAAAAAATTTTCCAAAAACAGAGAATATATGTAATAACATGCAAGGCGAAATTTTAGCTATTTATAATGATATATTAATTAATGTGGTCTATGATGTTTTAGAAAGGATTATACATATATGAACATAGTATATAATGAACAGTATGTTTGCAGAAACCGACGCACAGAAAAGATTAGTGAAGAACAGCAAACCTTTTTTTTTTTTCTTTTAAGATTTCAAATTAACAAATTCAAAAATTTTAAGCTAGGCCAAGCTCATGAAACATATGGTATTCAAAGAGCAGGTGATCATCAGGCCAAACTGAAAGAGCAGCAGCCTCTCCATTGTTTCTCAAAGTCTCTGTTTTTACAGGTGGAATCACAGAACGTGAAGTAGTTGCAGATATTGAATTGGTGGGCCATGGTAAATTGCATGTAATCTCCCCTTGAGTCAACACTGTGTGCTTTTGAGCTTGAGCCGGGTCCTTGCTTGTACATGTTCGATACTCGGATGGGATTTGTAGGTCTGGTAAACGAGGGAAAGGGACTGAATCCTGGAAACCTTGAAGAGAAGCATCTGGTGCAATGTCCAGCTGGGGTGAAGTTAAAGCTAAAACGGAGCTATCCTTGATTGGAGAAAGTGAGTTCGGAAGATTAATGGGAATGGAAGGTGGGTTTTGAAGAAGATATTGGCAGCATTGCAGCTTAGCCATTTGAACAGCCTGCTCCTCCCATGTGTGCTGACCCATAAGCTCTTTTAGGTTTGCCAAAGCTATCAGATGAGGCACGCTTGACAAGATATCAGTTCGAGGCCTATGAGTCATCGGATCAATTCCCATTTGGATGAGTTTTTTCTTCAAATGGGTATTCCAAAAGTTCTTTATTTCATTATCTGTTCGCCCAGGTAAGTGGCTTGCAATCGCTGACCATCTTGTAAATAACAAGATCCAGAAGACATCAGTCTATGCAATGATTCAAGATCCAAACTAAACTAAACTAAACAAATAACGACATTAAAGTAAAGGGTTTTCAAAGTTATTACTTGTTTCCAAGGATGGAATGGAGATGGAGAATTGTTTGCTCTTCTTGTTCGGAAAATTTCCCTCTCTTAATATCAGGTCGCAAGTAATTCGTCCATCTTAGCCTGCAACTTTTCCCACATCGGTTAAGACCTGGGAAGTATAACAAAGAAACAATAGTCTCAGGTAAGAGGAGATTGGGAGAAAAAGAGAGCGGGAAAAGTAGCAAGAAGATTCAACAATTCATCACCAGCAAGCTTGGGAAGGGCTCTCCAGCTACCATGGCCGTTTTCATGGATGTATTTGACAAGCTTTTGATCCTCTTCAGGGGTCCAAGGACCTTTCTTAAGGCCACTACTTTCATCGCAAGAAGGTGACCTTCCCATCTTCAATATCTATGTAATTTATTTTCTTTCCCTAAGACTTGCCTCCCTCCGATCCAACCATGAACTCAAGCTCACTATATTTATAGAGTTCATGTTCCCTAATAAAGCAAACGTGCTGCTTTCCTATTTGTTTGGGGGAAACAACACCTAAAAAAGACAAATATGAGTATTTATATCTTATATCATAGTTTTTTATATTTTTATGGATCATAATCATATTTAAAATATTAATTATCTTTATATAAATTTATATATGTTAGTAATTTATATAAATTTTGATATATTTATTTATTCGTATCGTATTTAAATTATTTTTTCGTATTTTATATCTTGATTGCAATTAACAACACTGCCTTTTTTTTTTTTTTTTCCTTGTTAAAATCTCAAGCATGCCTTTTATCAATAGTCGATGAGTTTCCCTTTCATTGCACTAATTTGTAAATGATTTTGATTCAATTTGACCCTTTGTGTTTTTTCAGTTTTTGTAATTGGACCCTCGAGTTCATGGAATAACTTCATCACATCAACGGCGAACCCAGAAACATATTACAGCCAAATTGCTGAGAAAGTTGCCAATAACTTGACTCATCATTTTCCATGTTTTATAATAAAGTAAAGCATTTTTCTTTTGGAAAATAAATAAATAAACAATATCTTATTAGAAATATGAATGAATAATTTATAATTCTATTAGGAAATGTCATATATGAAGGTCAAGAAGAGTGGCTGCTTTCACCCTTACTTCATAGATACTTTTCTTCAATATTCTAAACATAGGATTCAAGCATATTTTTTTAATTAAAAACAAATTTAAATACTTTTTCATTTGAAATATATATATGGTGGGGTGTAATACCTTAAATAAACTTTAATTTGCATTTGTATACAATAAATTAAAAGAGATTCCAATGTCATATCCACAAATGCTTAAATTTACACGATCAACTTGATTAATTACGTTATGATTGATTGATAACTGAATCTCAAAACAACTCAACGAAAGTGTACCAAAAAGAAAAAACAAATATATATATATATATATATATTATATACATGAATAAAAAAAAATTATGCAATCTACATTCAAATATGAACACTTGGCTCAATATTATATGTTAAGCCTAATAATTTTGGACATGACACGAATTAATAAATACAAAAATAGTACAATAAACTTAACACGATATATTTAAATACAAAATGATATTACATATTTAATACACGTATGTATTTAAAATTTTGATATATTTAACAATTTTTATTTTGTTTACATCTACGAATTTCTCACGAAAAAATAAGATACTATGTTCATATATATATTTTAATTACCAAATTATATATGCATCCTTAATAATAAAAATTTTGAATTAATTTTTTTTCAAATCAAAACTAAAACGTAATTCTTATTAATTAAATCTCAAACAAATATATAAGTGTGTACCATAAATAATATATGTATGTAATGTGGTACACAAATAATAAATTCATAGTATATGAAAGGGCAAAATTGGTGAAGTAAAGATTTGAAGTGGCAATGTAGGGCATTTGAGTATTAATCCACTGCTCCTATATATTTGATAAAATGAATGGTTAATATTTTGGTCAAAAACAAGAGCAGAAAGCAGCAGCAGTGGTCAAGCACTGTGTCAAACAGGTGACGCGTCACCTATGATCTTTGAAACCCTTCCATGCACGCAACACACCCTCTTGTTTCGTCACTGATTATTCCATGGATCATTATACGTCAGGGGTTCAAAAAAAGAAAAGTGACCGGACCGGTCTCTCGGATAAAAAGTCGGTGATTTGTTTAGTTAAGTATACATTATAAAATTAAAAGTTTTTAAACCAAAAAATCAATTGAATTAATAAAAATTAATTAAAATTTTTTAAAAGATAATTTTAAATTAATTTTTAAATTTTTTTAAAAAATTATTATATATATTAAAATTAAAATTTTTAACCCATAAATTGATATTAAAAATTATATTATTTTAATTAAATACATAAAATATTTTTATTAATTATAGTCTATATTTAATGTTTAAACTGAAGTATCATCGATTTACACAATTTCCATTTCTCTTTCTTTCAATTATGCTTCAATCAAAAAGCTGGCATATTCTCTTTCTCTTATCTTTCCTTTTAATGTTTTTTGGGTTTTCCATTTTGGGAGATTTTTATTTTGAAGAAGTAAAATAAGCGGATAAGGTTAAAGGTGTTTGGAATAAATTGAACTTGTCAACGGAAGTCTTCGTGGTTTGAGTTTAAATTTAGTTTAAGTACGATATTAATATTATTTATATTTATTTAATTTTAATGTTATTAAAATTATAAATTTTAAATTTTATATAAGTTTATCTATATTTATAAATATATAGTTTAAGTCCATTTAGGCTAGCTCATAATATATTTTTTATAATTTATTTAAATATTTTTTTATAAATTTAATTTTTAAAAATTTAATAATCTTATTTTTTAAGCTTTAAAAAATAGATAGATAGTAATATATTTTTTTAATGTTTATACTATAATATTATATATATTAATTATTTATATGATATAAATCTCACAATTACAAAGATAATATAAATTATACAATTGAATAACCAGCATATTAAAAGGTAAGTCCTCGGTTCGAACATAAGAATCCACACCCTACAAAATAACAAAACATTGAGGATCATGAACCCCCCCCCCCCCCCAAACAATGTCTGGATGTGTGATGTGATACGAAATGCTCCAAGAGAAAGTAGAGAAGGTCACATGTGATGCTAAGTGCTCGGGAAAGGATAGGCAGGATCATTAAGGCTTGGGTTTAGGGATGGCAATGAAGCGAGGTAAGAATAGATCTTGCAAAATCTATCTCTACCACATTGTTGGACTAATCAGCTTTGCCCTCTGCCTTGTTTTACTATGAATGCTGAATTTTCAATGCTATTACTATTTTTATAGATGTCAGATATATTTATTACTGTTTCACTCTACCTCATTCGACACTTCTAATTATTTATATTTTGTTCAAATAATAAAGCATATGTTGCGATAGAAAAAAATTAAATTATGTTTAAATATAATATGTATAATTATGTTATAACTTTATTGTCTTTATAAAAAACTAAATATCTAAGGGTAAATAGTTCTTTCAATAGGCATGGTAAGGCAACAATGCTTCATTCCTACCTTTCAAAGGAAAAAAACTCATTTCACCTTCTCCTCCTCTACTTTTTTTTAAAAAAAAAAAAAATAAACAACCACCCCATTTAGAGTAAATCAATTAAAAATCCATCAAACAATTTAGGTATTGCTATCTCTACATAATTTATGCTAAGTACTCTAAAAAGAAGTAAATAGGATAATTGGGCTATGTCCTCAGAGTTCTACCTAGTTCAAAAATCCTCCTACTCTAGTTCTTTTCGAGATTCTCCAATGCACCATTCTATACGAACGCTTTTTTGAATTTTCGATGCACTAGTGGAGCAATATTCCTCTTCCCTCTAGAATTTCGTTTCTTAGAACTCAAATTAGAATTATTTACACTGAAATCCTTATCACCTAGAAGAACCTCCCCCCAGTAAGATTTTCCACCATTGAATCTTGCTAAGTTTACCTTTAATATGAAATTGAAAATCCAAGCCCCGTTGAGATTTATCACTGCTCTCCTAGCGTGTGCTCCAAACAACCAAAATGAACAAAGCCAGATTTTCTACCTCTGCTAGTCCTTTTCATAGGAATAAACACGTCAAGAACTCTTCTTTATTTTGAAAAGATCTATCTAACCACCTCCAATGAACTCCTGGTGGGATATTATTAATAAACACAGCCAAAAAAAAAAAACATTTCCCCATTCAAACTAGAAACACAATACATTCAGTGTCGTCAAAGTTAATTTCCTAGTTTTTGCTTATATTGTTAGAAATTTTAACTTAATACTTCAATATTTAAATATTTTGTTGGACGATTTTATTAATTTATTTGAATTATGAGAAATTAACAATATAGTTGGTTGGTTATAATAGACAATCGATTTCGACTTATTTCTTAAAGAATCCCGATTACATTATTTTATTCACCATATAGCTATTTCATAAAATAATCTGTTATTACCTAAATCGAAAAAAAGTTCAAACATCCCCTCTGAATGGCTATTTAATGCCATCCAAAATAGTAAAAAATTTCCCTAAACACCCATGCACCAACAGCCACCATGGGAAAAATTAAAAAAAAAAAATCTTCATAAAATTAGCAACCGAAAAAAGAAAACAACCACCCAAAATGAAAAGAGAAATCAAAAAAAGGAGATAGAAACTTTCTCTCTCGTAGGGTTTTTAGGTTAGATAAGTTATTGGGAGATTTGGAACTCTAAATTTAGGGAAGAGATAGAGGAGACAAAAAAGGGAGAACAAATCTGAAATGGGGGACTTTGGAATGGTGTCGACAGACAAAAATGAAAAAGACAGTCATGACCTATAAATTTAGGTCTGGCCTTTTCCAATGACTTCTAGAAAAATCGATCGCAAAAACAAAGAGAGAGGACCGAAAGGAAACTTTGGGCGAAAGAAGGAAAATTTCTAGGTTTGGCCCGCAGCGGTGATAGAGCTGCTGGGATCTGGGCATGGGATAAATTTTTGGTTTCTGCTAAAAACATAACAAGAGAGAAGGAGAGGGGTAAACAGATAAAAATGGGAAGAAAGAGAAAATAAGGTATTTAATATTTATAAAAGTGAGGAATTAAATATTATAAAATATTTAATTATTATATTATATATTATAAATAATTTTTTAATATATTAAAATTTTACTTAAAACTATACATTAAATAATATAACAAATTAAACAATTTTATAATTTATATTTAGAAGATTTAATATACTTTTAAGATATTAATAAGTATATTTTTTATTATTAAAACATACATGTTTGATACTATTTATTATTAAATATATAATATTTAATTATTTAATTATTATTTTTAAATATTTTAAATATAATATTAAAGTTTTATTTAAAAATATAAATTAAAATATAATATATTGCATAATTAAAAATTCTATATTTTAATATATTTAAGAGATTAATAAAGTAAATTTAATTTTATAAATAAAATATTTATTATTTAACTTAAGGGTAAAATAGCCATTTTATAATTTTCTTTATTTATTCTTTAATACAATTTTAACAAATCAAACAATGTAATACTATTCTTTATATGTTCATTTCAATCAACCAAAACAACATAACACCTATTACCATTATATTCAATTTTCATCGGATAACTAGTTTATTCTTCTTCTATTTTATTTTAATGAACCAAACGTACTGTAAGAGTTTAATATAAATTTTTATTCAGTTAACCAAAATTTTAGCTAAATAAATTTTAGTTGATTTGATTCTCGGAATGTATAAAATTAGTTCAATTAATGAAAACAAAATTAATAGAAAATCTTTTCTTTGTTTTTTTTCATACTAAATTTAGGACCAGAGAAAAATTATACCATGAGTCCTTCCCATCACGTTATCCATGGTCCCATCCAATTAAAATTATCCATGTCAGTTTTTTTTCATATCAACCGTTTTTAATATCATACAAAAGTCTTTAAAGATATTTAATAAATAGCTGATGTAGAAAAAAAATTTATATGAATAAATTTAATTGGATGGGACCATAAATGATGTGGTAGAAAGAGCTCATGAATTGTTATAATTACATGGATTGCGGATAGACCATTTCTAGCTTTTTTTGAAGATAAAATATTATAGTGTGTTTTAATCTTCTTAGCTTCCTAAAGGATGAAACACGATTTCCGAAATCAAAGATTAGGAATAACAACATTATAACGTATTTTAAATCTAGAAATTACAATTAACATCACTGTTGTTTACGCAGAAAGAGCTTATTTGGTAGGCCTCAAGCAAGTTCAAAATATTTATTAAAAAAAATCAATGACAAAGTGATCGATATATATATATATATATATATATATATATATTGTCTGACATTGAAAATCAGTGATTTATACAGCATCTTCGAGTATATCTCAAAAAAAAAAAAGGGAAATTATGACTCAGATTCACAGAGTAACTAACTAAAATCATGTATTATTCAATAGCACAACTATAAGATTTTGATTTTTATACATTAGAGATAAAAAAATTTTTAACTCCATAAATGAAATGAAGTGATAAGATTATTACATTTTTTTTTATTTTTAATATATTCTAATAAAATATGTCATTTTTTTTTTTGTAAAATATAAAAATTGCATTGACATTGACGATGGAAGAAATAATTGTATACCATTGATTTATAATAGAGGTGTTCGTAAGTCAAAACATAATCTAAATTTTTTTTAATTTCCTTATTCATGTCTGGTCAGGCTCGTATACCTTTTTTACTGCTTAAAAAATTAAAATATTATTTTTTATTTATATTTTTAGTTAAATTTAAATAAAAATTATTTTTATTGATTGAAAGGTGACTTAAACCAACGTAAATAAATTTGAATCGTTAAATATTACGTACAGGTTCTAGTTAACACAGCAAAGCCTACAAGTGGTCCAAATTCCTAAATGATAGTATTTCATATATAAGGCTGGTGATGTATGGTTAGGGCATCTGATGATTGTCCTGGTTGTCTGTATTGCACAAAGACGTTGAGAGTTTGAGCTTTTTCTTGCGCATTTTAAAAGTCTCTTTCACTTTTGCACTATGATTTATGATTTTTCACTCAAACCAAACACATTAATAAATAATACTTTCAGGACTACTTTAATATGTATTAATTATGTATAGGTACTTGTATAATTATAGGGGGAAAATTAATATCTACGTGAAAATTTAATTTCCATTTTTTGTTTAAAATAAATATAAATTTTGTACGTTTTATTTTCGAAAAAGAAAAACTCAAAAGGAAAATAATAAAATATGATCTTATGGATAAGGTGCACTACAAAATTTTAAAAAATTTGAGGACGATTAGTAATAAGTTTTGAACTATAAAAAATTATCCCTGACAATCTTCATTTAAAATTTTTCTAAAAAGTTTTGGAACAATGTTCATCCCAATGATATTAAATTAAAGACGATATTTATTTTTAATACTGTTAGATCAAGATAAACAATTTTTTATCGTGCTTTATTTTGTCCCTAAAAATCTTTTATTTAATAGTGGTCTCATGCATGCCGATTGATTAAAGAATAATATTTTTATATTCCTTTATTTTATCTCTAAAAATATTTTATTTTATAGTGGTGGTCTCAGGCATGCCTATTGATTATATTGCTAGCTAGAACAATTTTAATGCAAATTTAAAAGCTAAAAATCTAGAAACTATGCTGTTTCAGGAAATGTTAACAAGTGTTTTGTGATGCTAATTAAGGTGATCTTAAAGAAAAGAAACAAGCAATTAATGAATTGCGTTATTATCGAATTTAAGAAAATAAAGCATTAAAGATAAAAAATTTACTAAATTAATAATAAAATAATCCTTAACCATTCTCTATTGGCACCATCAACTAAGCAAACCCAAACTTATTTGAGTGACTATTTGTAGGAGAGTTTGTTTGTCATCAGAATCTCGGTTAGTTTGAGAAAAAAAAATAATAAATAAAAAAGCGAAGATAGCAACTGAAGCGATGGTGACCCATTTGACCTAATAGACAGATGGTTAGACGAGGGAGTTGCAGCAAACTCTTTAAATTTTCCACCATATTTTGAAACCCTTAACACATTCTTCTAAAGTAACCCTAATTTAGAACTCGTCAATGGTATTTGGTTGATTGGTATTCTCGTCCTTTTCTTCTTTGCCCTGACCTATATTATTCTAATTTAAAAGTGAGTGTTAAATACATACGTATATTTGTTCAATTTTTTATAAATTTTTTCATATATTTAAAAAATTTTACCTCATATTTGACAAATATATATCAAACATAAAAATCGAACATAAATACTTTAAGAAAAAATAAATAGTTCGGATAACATAAGTCTTAATTGAAGGAGGAAGATGAAGAGAAATGAGGAAAAGGAGAAAGCGAATGTATTTTTCAAGCATATATACATTTCTAGCTCGACACTACGTACGGTATATATGCGTATTTGTAATGTACTTAGTTGATGATGAAACAGAAATTAGTTGCATGCGATTCCATCTATATTTGTTTGTCAACCTATTTGTGTTATTATAAATATAAGTTTTGCCATACTTTCGTGTAGAATACATTGTCTATTTTGATGCCTGAAGCTTATATATTTTCTAAATCTTTAAGCAGGAAAAGAAGCTACCTATGTTAATTTTATGATTATAAAATCTATTTTAATTTCATTTTAGCTATCATTGGATTACAGTTCAAACATATTCCAGATATGACAGAAATAGCAGTGAAGAAGAAGAAGAACTAATAGTAAATCATGGAAATTCATATAATGAAACTAATGAAGAAACTAGGTCTCCATGAAAATTATAATCCATAGAATTTTGGAAGACAAGAAAGAAAATTAATGACCCAAACAAGAAAAATAGTTTTAAAAACCTTCTGATCTAACCTTATTTAAATTTCATATGTATATATATATATATATATATATATATATTTGCATACTCAACCTAAAATATTAAGTCGTAGATAGACTATGGCAGATGTTTTTAACGTTAATGGCTGCTATGGCTATATAGACAAGAATCCCGATTCTTGTCTGCCTAAAACCAGTACTTTCTTACTTGATAGTTAGCTATTTTTAACCCAAACTCGTTATAAAGCATCAAATCAATGGCCACCAAAAGTCAAACTAACAACGAAAGAGAACCAAGATTTTGTTCTGGAAAAAGGAAGAAACAAATTAACAGCTTTATTAATAAAACTATAGCAGAGTTTTTTTTTTAGAGGGAAATAGGGAGATTACTTCTTCAACTAGGGTTCCTTGTAGGGTGGACCAGTCCCCCTCACATAAAAAAGAAGTAGCTAGGGTTTTTAAATAAAAGAATTCAGAGAGTTAACTGATGTCACCTAAACAGCTTATTATTATTTTTATCATTATTAAAAAGCATAGTTGTAGTGTCAGCTTAACAACTGATTTGCTTCATCAGTTAAGTTTCTACCCAATACATCTAAACTCGGACTTTCTGCACTTCCTTTGCCACGTTTACTAATTTCCATCTCCATGCAGAAAAGAAACAACCACTTTAAAATATATGGATCAATTCAACAGTCACAAGCTTGAGGTGGAAAGAACATGAAAGTTTTTTTCAAAATGGATTAATTTCCCAAAGCTTTAACGACAGCAATCTTTCTTTTTACTCCTCTTTTGTCACCTTCGTTTTATAATTTAATTTTAGTGTACATCCAAATCAAATGATGTTGAGTATGAACATATGAAGGTTGACAGAGAAAAAACGCACCCCGGGATATTCCTATAGAGCTTCATCGACCTAATTCTTGCAATCTGCCATGGATATCCGTCCAGCGTCTTCCATCAGCAGCTCATTTTCCTCTGAAACCTTCCCAAGATGAACTCATAATTATCAATGATTCTAATCATGATCTGTAGTTCAAAGTGAATAAAACATAATATAAATGAAATATCGCAGTGCATGCACTTTCATCCCTGCAGTAAAAGCCCCATTGAAAACTGACATAGATTATTTGCTTGCTTGTCCAAATTGTTAATTCAGCGCCTATTAAACAATTAAAAGAATTGCGATAGAGTGGTCACCATTGCCAGTTAATAAGAAATGCTTTCTATTACGTTCAGTACTTGTGAATCGTATTTGCGAGCTTTCATGGCGCACCAACTTAACCCTTTTCAACTATTCATAACCCAACAAACCTAATAGAAATCAGGTAAAAAAAAATGAAGTGGGGTCTCAAAATCTATGCTAATTTCATCATATCTTCGCCATTTCAATGATATTACGTGTAGAGAAGTTCACTTTCCCTAAAACGTTCATGCATAGCATCCTATCGGCCTTGACACAAAGTGCAGTCATAGTTATCTCTCATAATATATAAGGTTTTTCAATTACTTTATGACAAAGACCGATTCAAACTATGGTTTCTTCTGAATTTACACTAGCTAGAACTTAGGCTCATTGAACTATATTTTTAATCAAAGTTTTTAAAGCTTTTTGCTTACTTCTTGTTTGAACATAGTTTTCTCAACCGTTATGCCCAATGATATAGGATTAGGTGAAATAAAGTAATTGCAAATTGATCTTCGATGAAGTGATCCCTACTCCCTATGCAATATAACATATAATGTGACAAAGATTTATGATAAAACATAATTGGTGTAATTTTTTTGTAATACTAGGGATCTTTTTATATAATTGTTAGCCATCAACTACTCATGTATTATTTGTTGGCTCAACTCTCATCGGCAATGACATCAGATTATAACTGCTAAGGACAGTGAGATCGAAAGTTGCCACGTTATAAAAACACATAAAACATACCAATTTTTTAAGAATAATCTAAACTTGTTGATGATTCACATTATTCCACTGGTTAATCAATCTAATAAGAAGATAGCATTCGAGTATAGATCAGAAAACTAGTCCCAGATTCATCGCAACTTGAAGAATGTTTTAGAACGGGGATGCAGCAAAAATAAGCAAGCAAGTTTAATTAATACACTTTAGAGCTATGTTGTTATGACTCGGATTTGAGTGTCAGAAAGAATATGTATCCAACATAAATATATTCAATTTTTTAAAGTTTTTTATGCATTTGAAAGGCCATATCCTCGTATCTGTGTTTGAATATATATCAAAAATAAATATTTAAAAAAAATTGAAAAGTAAAAGAAACGTAGCCTTGCCGTGCTAGGGAATTTACCCAAACTCTTAAAAGGACAAGGAACTCCATAAGTAAGCATCTAAAATTCATGTTATATATGATATATATGCAGTGAAAATAACAACAAAACAAGCAGAGCATAATATATTAATAGTAGTAACATTGATCAATAAATTTGTAAATAGTAATATACATAAGTAGCAATATAGATATTCATATGTGATTTGATAACTTCAAGTTTCTTTACATAAATTAAGTTACTCTAATTCGTATCCTACACCAGCATGCATCCAGTATAATAAGTAAAAGATTCATTTCCTCAATTTCAAACTGACTAGTTTTTAATTAAATTAAACTTCTTTTCATCAATTGGCACTGCAGGAGTGTAGGCATGAATTGTAGTTCATTAAGCAACCTGATTTCATTTTTCTTTGTTCTTTCAGAATCCAGATTTCTATGCCTGTGTTTGTAACTAGAGAAATCAACGTTAGCAAGTTTATGTACAATTAGCTGCTATAGATAGTAGTCCAAAACGAAGATTTTATGTTTTAACAAGTTAGTAGAAAAAAAGGGTTTAGCTTATTAATCAAAGAATTGATTCATGTACATCAGTATGCTTTACCATTTTTTTTTTCTAAAGGCAAAGATTTCATTTAAATATCAGATTTACAAGGTAGCCAACAATCGTATAGAGAAACACAAGAAGCAAAATTTCATAGGCAATCAGAAGACACAACACCAAGCTATGTTGCTCCGATTTGGTATTTTTTTTTTAAATATATGCATCCATATATAATTACGAGGATATGATATAGAGAAACACAACAAGCAAAATTTCATAGGCAATCAGAAAATAGAACACTAAGCTATTTTGCTTCGAGTTCTTATATATTTTTGAAGTATCTGATCCAATGCCTATCCAGATATAATTACGAGAATATGATCTTTCAAAGATGTTTTAAATATATAAAAAACTTTAAAAAAAATTGATCATATGTCAAATACATACTTATATCTAATATACTCGCACGAATCCTAATAAGATAGACACCAAGCTATATCAAAGAATTTGTTTTAAAATTTTTAAAGAGTCTAGAAGGTGGTAAGTGTCACTTTCATGACTAAGATCATGGTGAACATTGGTTAAAGTTTACACGCGGTAAAGTTCTTTTAGAATTGCTTTATCTTAATCTTTGCAAAATCTATTCAAGAACCTAGATTTACATAACTGCAAACATATTCAGCCAAAAAGAATAAATGTAGTCATCTTGCTTGATTGTGCTGCACTTATAAACAACAACCCATCCTGGATAGAACAGCCAATATTGTTCAGTGTTTTGATCTTGAAAAGAACATTGTTCTTTGACTTGCTAGCTCTTTCCTAGTCTTGTAACCTTTTGATTGTTTAATAAATTATTTTGGCTTAGCCAAAAAAAGAAAAAAAAAAAAAAAAAGAGGTCCCGGAACGGTTGTTTAGAAAACATTATATGGGGAATCATTTAGTTTTGATTATCAAAATTGGTATTCATATTCATGGTCAGTCAGAAATTTTCAGTAGGGTTTGTATATATCTATTTCCAATCTAATTATGTTTAATACACGATGCTATAAGCAGGCCACTTAAAAAAAATAAAAATAAAACAAGATTACGGTGCAATACCCAAGGGCTAAGGAAATAGAACTGGAGCTAGCTGATCTTCCAAACTTAGTAACTTCTGTGATTAAAATATGATAGGATAGTGCCCACTACACCGTATATTACAATGGAGACATATGGATTTTTCTTTTAGTGTTCTTTCCACAAATTCTTAAGAAAAGGCAAGCAAAACAGGTGAAACAAGGTAGAAAGAAAGACCTCTAGCAACTACACATATAAAGGCAGTTGCGCGCAATAGTTGTCAGACAAAATGTTTTTTTTTTTTTTCCTTTTGTTCTAGGAATTATAAGATGGCATTTCTCCCAGATATTCCAAACTGCATCTCTTTTTGCCGGGAAAAACAAGCTTTGGAATATCTGGGGGAATGAAATTTTGTTCCTAGAAAAATGAAAAAGAAAACACTAAGTACAAAAGTATTCCATTCCTTTTTAAAAAAAAAAAGAATTAATAAAAAAAAGTCTTCTATTAAAGAAAGTCTTTATCAATCGAAATAAATAGAATCATGCATATCTAAATACAACAAAAAAAATACTTGTTAAATTTTTAATCTTTCTTCTAAACTTTAAAACTCCTCCTTGAATGTATAAAGAAAGGGACCACCGTAATTTTACGAAAACATTGAATCACTTTCTAAACCTTACAATCAATGGCAGATCTTGCTGGTGGCCTCCAAAGTTTTGAAAACTTTTTAATGTGCATATATATATATATATATATATATCTTAAATAAATATGAATATAGCTAAATAATTTTAATTACTGATTATAAATATAAATAAATTTAAATAAAATTTAATATTTATATTTTAAATCAGACTAAATTTTTACTAATCTAACTTAACAAAATTCATAAATGTTTTTAATTATGCGACTCAATTTTAATTTATATTGGATTAACACTAGCCCAAAGCCTAAGGCCTACAATATACAAAGTTCGGATGGGATGGATAGAGACATGAGTTCATTTAAGTATGCGTTGTAACCCGTTAGTGCACAACAATGCGTTAGGCTCTCTTTTTTTTATTTTTTTATCGATTATTATTTAATATAATTTTAATTATTATTTATAAATTTGATTTTTATTTAATTTTAATGATTCATAAATGAATCTTATAAATGTGAATGATATTAATAAATATATTAAAAAATAAACTAAAAAAAATAGATAGGAGCCAACCTTGTAACAAAAAAACATATACAGTCAAAGCTTGGTGGCAACATGACCTATTTCATTAATAAAGGAAATGGTATAGACCCCTTATTATCAATAAAGGAAATTATATCGTGAATTTTGTGTCTTTTTTCTTTGGGTGGACATTAATATCTTTAGTTCAATTTTACAGCATATTTAAAATAATATTCAAAAGATGCAAACAAGTACCTAACAATCAAGAACACTGCATTTGACAGGTTAACTGCGACTCTAAAAGCCCCTCTTTTTTGTTATAGAGAATTTTTACTTTGATTTGTTGATATTTCATCATAAAATTTCTTCATATATGCAGTAATTACTTAGGTTGCTTAAACTTAAGTAAGTTTCAAATATAGATATATGTTTAGTATGAGTATATTAATTTTTTTTTAATTTTTTAAATGTATTTGGAGGGTTTTAAGAAGGTCATATCTACATATTCATATTTAAATATGTGTCGAACATAGATATCGATACGAAAAAAATAAAAAATTGAAGAAACATATAGTAATTAAGATAAAACAATATATTGTTGTGCATTTAGGCTTGTTCTCGAAAAATAATTCAACCACAAGAAATGAAAGAGAAGTCTGAACACATACCTCAGGAACTGTAGATCTTCAAAACAGTCTCAACACCCCCATAAATTTTGGAAAAGCATAAAGCAAATAAGATGGAAGAAATTGAAACGAACTGTATGAGAAACCTGCAAATGTGGCATATAAATGATTTGTCAAGCAAGAGGACTAGTTATGAAAACTACAAGAGCCAGAGTGTTTGGTTCATGAAATCTGAGTACCTAAGATAAAGTCAAAAGAGAATCTAGTCAAAAGTTGAGATAAACGTTGCATGCAAAAAGCAGGTCACATGGTTGGAGCAGATATAAGGAACAGCATTATCGATATTAGTTTATTAACATATAAATACCATAAATCATGTCAAAGCTGCAAAAAAAGGGAAAAATGCATGGAGATCGCATGTTAGGAGTTGGTAAATGAAGCATACGATTTTTCTATGCATTGAATCAAATAATCAAAAGAGCATATATTTAAATAACCATCGTAATAGAATATTATAATTATTATTTTATAATTTTAATTTTTTTATTGTTGAGATTCACAATTAATATTTATTATAAATAATTATAATAATATTTATTATGTACATAATTATAATAAATATAATGTAATAGAAACTCTCACAATCATAATTTAAATCTCAGCATTCTCCGCTTCACCCTTTTTTGGACTGTGAGCTAAGCACGATTGATCAAGGAACCAGTTCAGCCATTAAAGACCTACAAGAGGACCCATATTATATACAGAAAAAAAAAAAAAAAGCTTGAATTTTAAAGATAAAAGCAGAAACCCATCAACCTACAATATTGGCTTTGAGTCATCATGTTTCAAAAAAGCTGGCCAAAAAGAAATTATTCCTACATTAAAATAAGAGCTGATAACTAACTGGTAAGTGCTAGTGCCCTGCTGACAAATCATATTTTATGAGAACAAGTTTTTAGCAGGAGCGGATGACTCATGCACGATCAAAATGAAAGGGTTTGGAACTAATTATATATACAATTAGGTGTCAGTTGCCAACCAATCTTGACAATGATCAAACAGAACATCACTGTAACATTTTGACAAAATACGGAGTTTCACCCTGCCTTATGCATACATTAGTATCGATGACTTTGATCATACCTTGAAAGAATCTTTTGATATAGTCTTTCCGAAAACCATATTCAGGATAGCATAATTTAAGAAAAGGAACCTTGGATTTCCAAGCATCTAGCTCTTTAATTTGAATGAGTTGTAGTCAAAATGGCAAGATACCCTTTGTCTATGATAACGTGAACTGACTATTAAGTCAAAAGCTATATTATTTAGACTAAATTTGAATGTTAACTATGGATATGTATCAAACATAATATGTTTAGTTATTTAAAATTTTTCATCTATTTGAATGGTTATTGAAAAGTTATATCACTAAACTCATGTTTAAAAATATATTAAATATAAATACTTTAAAAATAAGTAAATAAAGAGTTACAGCGATGATGGTAAAAAAAGTGTCATAAATCTTTTCGTTGCATGAAATCACATGGTGCCTGTATAATCAACAAGCTAGCTGCAAGAAACGCCAGTCGAGCAGAACAGATCGCTGATCCAAGGAACAGCGAAAAAGTGCCCAATCCTTAGGATGGATCTCAGAAGGAGCAATAGACAAATAATTGGAAGGCAATGTACCAGTGCCCCAGTTTGAAATTGAAGCACCATTTCCGGAAATCTACCTTAAACCAAACCACATGCGATAAAAGTTTCATTACCTGCATCTATCTACGGGTGCAATGGCGCCTTCGAAGCAAATTCAATTGACGACTGAGATAAATCACAAAAACAAAGGTAGGTTCGAATTACTTTGGGATATTTTGGCTTCACAAACTCATTGAAAAGGTCTCCCAAATATATAAATTTAGAATTCTTGAAAAGCCAATTCATTTGGAGCTTTGTTCAGTTTAATCATGCAACCTTTTTATTAGATTATTTATTTTGTCAAATACATTTGTCTAATATTTGTGTGACACATATTCATATATATATATATATATATATGTAAAAAATAAAATTCTTAAAATGTTTAAAAAATTCAAAATTTTAAATATATTAGAATCAGAAATATTCATAGGTCGGGCTGCTTATCTAAACTCAAAAATCTGTCCAATATTTAAGAACATTTAAATAAAAATATAAAGTTTGAAAAATGAACTTTACAAAAAATTAAAACTTGTTTAAAAAATAGATAAGGTATATGTTTTTCAATTATATAAAATTAAAATTCGAGATGTATAAATTAAATTCTTGAACTATAGTCATGTTTAACCTAGCTTCAACAACAAAATTATGCACAAAAATAGTGTAAAATACAAACTGCAACATTTTAAAGAGCCCTTCTCAAGCAATGAAAATGTGATGGTATCTGGAGAAGGCCCAAGCAGCAGATTTTTCAGCTTCTTCAGCTGCCTCTTGATCTCGCAGCTTCTTCAAAGAAGGAGGTGGTTTCGCAACAATGTTTTTCTTCCATTGCCGATTAAGCTTTCTTGACAGTTGCTTGTTGATGCCCTCCTCAATCTCTCTTTCCCGTTTAACAGTATGCACGTGAGCAATCTGTCGAGGAAAACACTTTCTTCATTGCAATAATAAAATTTATGTCATCCGTACTCTTCAATTTTCTTAAAATATCTAAATCCAACACTTAGGTTTGACATACGTTCAAACATAGATATGAGATATAATATCTTAAATATATAAAAAAAACTTAAAAAAATTAAATATACTCGTATCTAACATATCATGTATCCGACACTTATATTCGAATCCTGTAATATAGGGTAAAACTATCCTTAATGTTTATAAAGGTAATAAATAATATATGACTAAAGTTCAAGCTGTAACTTGGTGCCTCAGGCGTGATAATAAGTTTAAAAAAAAAAAAAAGAAAGAACTTGAATGATCGGAACTGAGACATTAACCAGAGAATGAAGGAAATTGAAGTTTGATTTCCAGAGCCTTGTAATTTTTTTTTTTTTAAATAGACAGAACAAGCATAGGATAAAAAAGTAAACCATGAATTTTTTAGACCAAGAAGAGAACAAGCACTACAATGTGTCAAGACAAGCATCATCAATTACCTGCCTTCTTGTCTCTTTCCTCCGCAATGTAACCATAGAACTCGGATCGCAGTAAGTAAAATCCATGTGCATTGTCCTTAATTGAATTCCGCACATACTATTGGAACCGTGAAGAATTATGCTGACTGGTCGTCAAATAATATACGTAAAATCATCAGAATCGATCGACCCGTTTTAAATATCTTTCGAATGGGCATGCTAAAAACACTTTTAACAGTCAAAAAAATCCTATGTCAAATTACCAGCTCCCTCACAACCAAAATAAAAGTTTAAGCAAAAAAATTGTAAAGAGATAAACATGCAACCAAACGGGAAGATGCTATATTTGCTAGGAATGCGGTAAGATATTTTTGATGTATTTTTATAGTTTCAACTGATTATTTATATTTATATATTTAAGGTTTTTTTATTATATTATTATTATTTTATTTTTATTTAGATTTACATGTTAAAGTAAATGTAAGCAAATATGGATCATTAACTACTTGTGTTTATATCGTTAGTATGTTGCAAACAATGAACTTTATATGTAGGAAGATAACATTCTAAGGTAAGTAGTTTAAATTGATAGTTAGTAGTCGATGGGATTAATGTGAACAATTAACTCATGTTAAGATCATTATGTCGTCTAAATCCAATTGGAGAGATGGTATGTCCTAACCATTCGAAACAGGTTGACTCCTAAGTAGAGATATAAATATATTGCTTAGAGGTGGTGATATATCAGACCGGACCAAAATGAAATTAATCTATTAATAAGTCTGTTTACTTTGATTAATTCACTTTTGACATTTATTATGTAATTACTTTAATCCTGAGTATGCAATTGACTTTATGTGTATAACTTGTATACTTTGATGCTCCAAAGGCTAAAGCGTCTCAATGTAGTAAGCTACTAGATCAGTTCGTTAGGTATATGACTTATACTCGTTGAGAGTTTTACTTGTAAATATAGAATCATAGCTCCTACAAAAGTTAAGATTATTCTCTTAAAAAGCATTATACGGGATAGTGAAAATGGAAAAGGTCTCGTTCATTTTTTTTGTCAAATGATAAATTGTTTACCCCATGTGAACAATTATTTTCACACAGAGTATAATAGAACTTTAAAATAATATGATCAAGTAAACAAAACGGACTTTGACATTAAGTTGATCACATATAACATATGAGGATGTTACACAAATGACAAGGTCATTAGATTGAAAGGGTATTTATAAATTTTATGTAATATGATATATAATTGTAAGTACAGTCTTGGGTCATTAGATAAAACAGACTTTGACCAATTAGTTGTGTGACTCTAAGATCAATAATTATGTGATTAATTATTCGATATAGAATAGTTAATACATAGACTATTGAAGCCTAATTATATATGTCCAATTGGTCACTTCACTAGCTTAGTATAATTCTTTAATGGATGGTTATTGATCGAAAAACTCGAAGTCGGATGATTCTCAATATGGTGAAGTGATACGTCGGACACACTCTTTTTAAGAGAAGAGGTGTTTGCTTCGGTAAGTAAATAAAGATAATTTTTGAATTTATTCATTTAGAATATATATATATATATATATATTTAATTTGACTAAATATTCATTTAGATAAGAATTAGTAATTTAGATTAATGATATTTATCTTTTGATTTATCTTTTGATAAATATAGGAATTAATTTAAATTAAATAAATATAAAAATTTAATTATTTATACATAATAAATTTAATAGCTATTAAGTCATGTTTAAATATTTATTTATAAATTAAATATGAATAATATTCTAAATAAATTTAAAAAATTATTTTATTTATTTATTTTTAATTTATGATTTAAATTAATTATTTTACTATAGTTAATTTCATTTTGATAATTAGTCCATAATTATTCTATTCGAATAATATTATCATTATATTATTTCGAATAAAAATTGAAATTATAAAAAATTATCAGATCAAATAAATTTAATAATTTAATCATAATTAATTAGTATTTAGATTAGATGAGCTAAATTCCATAAAATAAATTGGGCCCAACATATATATGTTTGGGTTTGGCCCAAAACTTGGTGGACTCCCACCACATATTACAGTTTTATAAAAGTAGTAAAATAATTATTTTAATTAAAAATTAAAAATGATGACTATCTTGTTACGATATAAATAAGAAGTAGTGAATAAGGTTTTAAGTTAGACCATTTACGTCATTCTTAGAGTTTTTAATCATAATATCTCGTGATTTTTAAATTGTTGGCACAAAGTGATTTTGAAAGAGAATCATGCGGTATGAATCTAAATTATTGAATACTAACACACTTTACTATCTAAGAATTAGAGAACAATAAAAAAATTAATTAATTAAAACTTTCACACGAATTTAAAAATTCTTGAACGACATATTCAGATCTATAAATAAAGCACCTCAATGAACCATGATCCAAATAACGCCGCATAATCTCAATCCACTGTCGACGACAAGAGCAACCAAATTTTCCCACAATGTAGTGTCAGCTAGCAAGTATTACAACACTCTCCTCGATCCAAATTAAGACCACATCCTCAGCAAACTCAGTAAACCTAAGGCCCTTTTATACGGTTCTATCTGTATAATATTCGGCCATCGTCATACTCTTTTGACATTGGAATGAATCCAATTTAACAGAAAAAGTGGAAAACCAGCTAGAGACGACAAAATTCATCGAGAGCAGGCTAGCAAAGCCATCACCCGTGCAGCCCACCCACCCACTTTCCAACAAGGCATGGTTTCACACGAATAATAGAACATTTCCTCATTTCAGATAAAAGGGTTTAGCACCCGTTCTCCTCCCAAGCCTAGCTGGCTATGCCCAAGCCTCCCTTCTTAATTTCGTAAGAAGACCATCCATTTGCTCGTAACCACATTGGTTTCATTCATACACAACTTAAGCAAAAGAAAGCCACCCAAAATTTGAGAGGAAAAAAGGAAGCAGAACCTGCTGACTATTCGACCTATATAAAAAGCTTTAAAAACCAACCAAATTTAAAAGCGAAAATAATGCTACGGATATACACACAGATATGCAAATAGACAAAAAGATAACTGGAACATGGTTATGATAATAGTAACACATCTTTCTATTATACAGCCCCTATCTCTGGGAATTCAAATTTCCCTTCAATTCCTTATATATATATATAAATTCAAACCCAGATTCTAAAATTCCATTTGAAATCCAATTCAATTTTTAGTTTTAAATAAGATGCTTTTTATTAAATATAATTAGTTTTTTAAAATTTTTATTAGATGTAAATTTACAAATAATTATTTATTTTAAAAAAAATTCACTAATGAATTTGATTAAATATAAATATTTTGATTTATTTTTTAATTTATCCATTTTAATGTAAGAATTATCGGATTGCACCTGCTTTAAGATGTTATCCGTTTTAGAGCAGTGTATAAACTGTTTTCATAATTTTGTCTTTCGAGAAAATGTATCTCAATAAGGGAAGAGTGGCTTTTGCTTTATAAACCACGGTCCATATCCTTAGCTAATTGATGTGGGAGTATTGTCTGGCCTAACACTAGCCCCATCGGCAAGACTATGGATTGTGTTACTTGTGTGAGCATGTTTGCATGGTAGCTTAGCCTGTTTATATACCAAGTTTCATATAAGTGGAGTGAGCATGTTTACGTGATAACTTGATATTACATGTTTATATGCCAACTTTTTATGTAGATCGTGTGAGCAAGTTACCATCGTGTAGGTCAAGTGAGTATGTTTTTGTATAGATCGAGTGAGCATGTTTATATACCAAGTTTCGTGTAGGTAGAATGGGCATGTTACCACTGTGCAAGTGGACTGGGCATATTTACATGGTAACTTGGTGTTATCTGTTTAATGTTGGGGCAAAAACAACAATCCTACATCGATTAGTCAAGAATATGGACTGTGGCTTATAAAGTAAGGACTACATTTCCCCTAATAAGATGTCTTTTCTCAAAAGAAAAAATCGTGAGGATAATCTATGCATTACTCCACAGCAAACAATACCTCATAGCGAGCGCATACCGATAATCCTTGCATCAATAATGATGCCGTCTATGGGAACCGATAAGCCATAAGCTCATAGTCAAAAATCCATTCAAGCATATAAATGAGTAAGATCAAGTTACCATATAAACATGCCCAGTTGACTTACATAGTAGCCACCCTTCCCCTGTTGAAGCGTCTTTTCTTAAAGGACAAAACCGTGATAACAGTTTGCGCATTACTCCAAAGCAGACAATAATTCATAGCAGGCACAGTCCAACAATCCTAGCATCAACAGTGACACCATCTTTAGGAACCGATAAGCTATAAGATCATAGTCAATATCTCATTTAGACATATAAAAAGGTAACACCAAGTTACCATGTAAACATGCATAGTCAACTTATACAGTGATAACTTACCTACTCGACCTATACGAAACCTAACATATAAACATTCCCACTTAACTTACACAGTGGTAACTTGCCCACTTGACCTACATAAAACGTGGCATTAAAACATACTCACTCGATTTGCATGAAACTTGGCATATAAACATACACACTTGACCTATATGAAACTTGGAGTATAAATAGGTGACATCAAATTACCACGTTAACACGTTCACTCAACCTATACAGTCCACACCCTTGCTTGAGGGCTAGTGTTGGAGCAAAAACAACAATCTCACATCGATTAGCCAAAAATATGAACTATAGCTTATAAAGTTAAGGCCATTCTTCCCCTATTAAAAGTGCAATCTGTGCAGTACTTCCAAGTGGATAATACCTCAAAATGGGTATAGTCCGACAATCCTTGTATCAACCATCTATACAATGGATATATCCATAATTTTGTTTATATTAACAGTATCACGTGTGTGATACCAAATCTTTTAAAACACTTTAAAGATAGTAACACAAAAAAAAAAATAACACATAAAATCAAATATCAAAATAATATGAGTATTTTTATTTTTTATATAATGATTTTTTAGAAATATTATCTACTTTCCTAAAGTCTTGTTCATTTTGCTAAAAAATTTTGACCATCTATAGCCTCTTTTCTTTCTAATTTAGTAAACAACCATTGTTGAAATAACATTCATAATATTACATTCAAAGACATAAAAAATAAAATTTATTTATATTTATGTTATCATAAAATCTTTGAATGAATTTAATAATGGAATGATATCAATTCATTTAAAAAAATAAAAAAATAAAAAAAATAAAAAATAAAATAAAATATATATTTATCAAATTATATATGTCTTTATAATTGTTAAATTAAAATTACATATATTTTAAATCACATATACTTCGTTTTACAGCTTGGCGGGCATCATCACGTGACTTTGAGTGGCACTGGCAAAAGCAAATAAGAAAAGCGTCAATAGTAAATTATTTTTTATTTAATTTTTCTTTTTTATTGTTTTTTTTTAACTTATTTTTTTTGCCACTAAATAATTCATTTATGTTGGTACCAAAATTCTTTATTATATTAACTTTTTATATTTTAAATGCTCAGAGCCACCATTTTTGCCTTCTTTAGTTCTTCGTCTCCCATCTATAATAAATTCTCTCCAAAAAAAAAAAACCTTATTTTCTTTGGCTGAGAAAAAAAAAATTTTCCCTTCCATAAAACCAACCCTAAAAGGAATTCAAATCAAACAGAGGAGAGAGATAGAGTCACTCCTGAATGGAGAGATAGAATCGTTTAGTTTGAATCGGTCGGAAGAAGATCTGAGTTCTAGGTTGTAGACAAAACTTAATTATATATTAAATGGGCGCGGCGGGTTCAAAACTCGAGAAAGCTTTGGGCGACCAGTTCCCTGAAGCCGAACGATATTTTGGCCTTGAAAACTTTGGCAATACTTGTTATTGTAACAGCGTTTTGCAGGTTTTTTTTTTTTTCCCTTTTATCTTCTCCTTTAAAATTCAATTTTGAATCTAATTCTGTTTGTCTTTTTTCTTTTTAAGCAAATTATGTTGAATTTGATAGTTTATGTTGATTCCAATGGTTTGAATTTGATTGAATTTAATTTTTAAGCTTCGAACTTTTTTTTTTTTTAAATATTTTGACATTTATGCAAATTTTTTTGTGGTTCATGCTTCTTATTATTTTCTGTGCAAGGATGAAGTTTTTTGGTTTTTGATTGCTGTAGCATTTCTCTGGTTATTCCATTGTTGATTTTTTTTATAATGTGTTCATTTGACTCAGTGGTAGCAGTAGGAAGCAAGTAAATTTGGGAAAACCCTGAAGTGAATTGGTTGGATTCAATTCTATCCTTTTCATGTTGAGCGATGAATTTCTTGGGTAATTGCGTTCCCTGTATGCATTTGGGTGGCTATTCGCAATTTAGATTGAAATTAGAAGGTTTAGATTCAGATATGCTTGCTGGGACGGTGTAGACTAAATATTGCCATGATATTTATCAACTAACAGTAGAAAGGGAAAGCAGTCTAGGGGTCGGAATTTGGATGTTGGCGATAAAATAAATGATTATCCAATTCATCATTACTATTTAGATGATTTAGATTTCATTGTTCATGCTTATATTTAATATTTTTAATATTGCTTTTGGTCTTCTGTTTGTTTAAGCTGGGTGATTGTTGTAGTTAAGCTTTGTAAACTATTTAAAATTTTTGGGCAACAATGCCCTCTCAGCTTCAACTAATGTTTCATTTCATTTTCTCAATTTTTTTTCAGGCACTTTATTTTTGTGTCCCCTTTCGTGAACAGCTGCTAGAATATTATTCAAGTTATAAAAATGGTGTTGATGCTGAGGATAATCTACTGATATGCTTGGCAGATCTGTTTACACAGGTAATAACTCACTAAAAGTGTAGTGTTATGAATGAGCAACCACTAGTTGTGTAAAGTAGGTTGCTTTTCTGCCTAGGTTGTATACCAATAGCATTGCCATGTTTTTTTTTTCTTTTTTTTTTTTCCTGAAAAGTCAAAGTATTTCTTTTAAAAATGTTCAGACCAAATATCAGCATTAGTTTCTTTTTTCTCTTTACTAAAAGAATGCACAGAAGTTGCAATGTCAAATCCTGACCTTGGTTTCCAAGAATGATCCACTGATTTGATTCATTTAATAATTTTTTCCTTTTAGACAAGCTAGGAGGCCATTTGCAGTGGTTAGAAGTATGAAAGCTCAATATATCATCTTCATGATTGAAGATGGTTCATTATGTAACCTTTTAACAGGATGTGATCAGAGATTAAGATTAATATTTTTGTTCAATGGCTTGTTACTGTAAGTTCCCATCACATTCACATAAGGTCCTGGCTACAAGAGGGAACAAAGTGTGCATTTATAAAAACCTTTTTTTTTTAACAATAGATAAGTCATTTTTATCGGTAAATCTTATCATATTTATACAGCATGTATAGTCTGTGTTATCTTCCCATTCAAGAGTTCCCCTCTTATAATTGCTTCTCTTTTGTATTTCTTGCCTTTCCTTTCTAAAGGGTTTGATTTGATACCTCAATAACTGCAGAGTATTATACCTTTAGGAAATTGCATAGATCCCAGAAAATGTTTTGCTTGAGTTTTTTCCTTTTGGCTCTTAGAGTCAGAATTTCAGCCATAGTCAGGAAGAGGATGCTTTTTCTGTTCTTCTCAAATGTTATAAATGGACTAGTGTATCTTTCCTCTCCCTCTCGCATAGTTACTTTTGCCACACATGTGGTTTTTACTTGATTATTGCAGTGACCATCAGTTGGTTGTTCTTTATGTTTAGATAAGTTCACAGAAGAAGAAAACAGGTGTCATTGCTCCAAAGCGCTTTGTACAAAGATTGAAGAAACAAAATGAGCTTTTCCGCAGCTATATGCACCAGGTATTAGAATATTTATATTTATTTGGCATCAAGTTTTCTTCCTCTGAATTGACCAATCCTTTTTGTTTGCTTCTAGGTTTCAATTAGTATAATTTAGTAGCCTTTTCGTGGCTTGTCAAAAAATTATATTGACTTTTTATTACCTTTAATGGAAAATGCGCATAACTCCTTCTCTCCCTTTCTCTCTCTCTCTTTTTTTTTTCTTTTTTTTGGGTAGGATGCTCATGAGTTTTTGAATTTTTTGCTAAATGAACTTGTCGACATATTGGAGAAAGAGGCTCAAGCAGCGAAAAATGAGGCTGAAACTTCATCACCATCTGAAAAGACTGCAAATGGTCCAAACAATCCTCAGGCAAATGGTGTTCAGAAAGAGCCTCTGGTCACCTGGGTACACAAGAATTTTCAGGTGAGTTTGCTAGTTGTTTTCCTATATTCTGATCGGTTGCTTTTGTCTTATGCTTTATTTACTTTTCTTGACATGAAATAAAGATGAAATCAACTTAATTTCTTTGCTCAGGCTATGTTTAAATTAAGATACCATGAAACTTGAAACCTCAGTGACATATGCAAAATTGTAGGAAGGTTTTAGGTCTAGAAAGCATCTGTGTACCATAAAAAAAATTTGTCTAATCTGTGCACTGATAGAGAAATTTAATTAAATACAGCATTACTTTCTGGATATGTTCCAGGACATATAGCTAAACCCCTTATGCGCATCCTTGTATTTAGACTGCATTTTCAATTAATATATATACATACATATATTGGTACTTTCAGTACTGCTTTTCTTTTATTTTATATATAATTAGGTTATCACAATTGTAATCCATAAGGTAACAAGAAGAAAATGGTGACCTGACTGCTTCTATACAGTTTATTTTTTTGACAATGCCTATCAAGGAAAGCTATTCTTTTTTTTTTTTTTTCCTGACAACGAATGCTATACAATTGTCAGTTTATTTATTGACAATCTTTTGCCATCCTCTCTGAATGCCTCTGTTTGTAGGTTTCTCTGTGTTTGCATTCATGTATTTTAGGAAAAATCTCATTATCTCTTGGGGCAATTTGAAACAGGGAATACTTACCAATGAGACCAGATGCTTGCGATGTGAGACGGTGACAGCAAGAGACGAAACGTTCTTTGATTTGAGCCTTGACATTGAACAGAACAGCTCAATAACTAGCTGTTTGAAAAATTTTAGTTCTACTGAGACATTGAACGCTGAGGACAAATTTTTCTGTGATAAGTGCTGCAGGTAATTTTCCTTTATACCCCTTTTTTTCCGTCTCGTGTGTTTTAGTTTCTCACATGGTTTAGGATTCATTGCGTAAAGTAATTTACATTGACAACAAATATTTCACTTGATGCTTGTCATCTAGTGTGAGATTTTTGTTCTGGACAACCAATACCAAATAAGTAAAAGTGAGGCTTTGTTAGTAAAAGAGGTCAACTGTGGTCATGGACCAAATATGTAAAAGTGAGCTTAAAGTCTAGTGATGTTTAGATGGTTCTAAGGATGCATATCATACAGTGATGTTAATGTTAAATTCCAGAAAGGAATAGTTACTGATTATGATTATTTGCTTGCAGTTTGCAAGAAGCCCAGAAGAGAATGAAGATAAAGAAGCCCCCTCACATCCTGGTTATCCATTTGAAGCGGTTCAAGTATATTGAGCAGCTCGGCCGGTACAAGAAGCTTTCTTACCGCGTTGTGTTTCCACTTGAACTGAAACTCAGCAATACCGTGGAAGACGCAGACTCGGAGTATTCCCTGTTTGCCGTCGTTGTTCACGTCGGAAGTGGACCTAACCACGGGCACTACGTTAGCCTGGTGAAAAGCCATAACCACTGGTTATTTTTCGACGACGAAAACGTGGAGATGATCGATGAGTCCGCAGTTCAGACATTTTTCGGGTCAGCCCAGGAGTATACAAGTAATACAGATCATGGGTATATCTTATTTTATGAAAGTCTTGATGCAAACAAGAAGAGCTGAGTAAACGAGGGTTTGGTCTGCTTAGAATCAGTAAAAAAAAAAAAAAAATCAAATAGACAGTCTGTGCAGATATGTTTAGAATCTCAGTAACATGTCGAATAAAAAGGGCGTATTGCAAATGAGGAGATCAAGAAGCTGTGTATTATTACAGCTGTTGTATGTCCTGTAATTAGAATGTAGATCCTAGGAGAGTTTCCTTTTATAGCCTAGTTTTTTTTTCCCCTACATATTTGGTACATTCATTGGTTAAAATATAAGAGATTTTCTCATATTTTGTCATGGCATCAAAGCTGAATGATCTTTAGGAATCCTTGTCAACTGCTGTCTTACAGCAGTGCCGTATAATATATATATATATATATATATATATATATATATATATCTATACAAAGGTTCGGTTTTTTTTTTTTTTTTTA
>JBBYHM010000013.1:9894421-9961921 GCA_038381775.1 Adansonia rubrostipa
TATATATATAAAACACCATCATTGGTAAACTCAAAAATCAAAGAAATAAAATGCAACGAAAAAAAAAAAGACATAATTGTTAATACCTTCTTTTTCAACTAATCTTAAGTGAAGGAATTTGATGAAACATTTAAAAAAATTTTATATTATTACGATGAAAAGGCAATGAAATGGTAAAACATCACATTTGCATTTATGCCCAAAATTAATGTAATATTTATTGAATCTAAGTAGGAACCAATTAAAATTCAAGGAGCATTTAATTTTTTTTCTCCTTTTGTTTTGTTTGGGCAAGGAAAGACAATGCTTAATCAAACAATATAACTTGGTGTGTTCACTAAGCATAGTGTTTTGAATAACATTAATTTAGGTACTTAGCTTTCCAGATTAAAAATTATAATTTGGGTAATTATATATATAAGTTATTCACTCATTATCGATCATTTGTGAGTAGAATATTAAACTTTTAATTTTAATAAGTATTGACGACGATTTAATTTTTGATCATCTCAATTACTAAAAAAATAAAAATAAAAATTTCTTACCTTGTAAGGCTGCCCAAAAGATCATCACAAATAAATCAAAACTTAGATCTATGCATAAAAATTATAGGTGTCCATGGATAGGTAGGATTTGAAATAAAAAAAATTATTTTATCGTGGTTCAACTTGAAAGTTCGTTTTGCTATTTTAAAAATATAAAATTATTTATATATTAATATTTAATTTAAATTAAAATACTTTTTTATTACTTTATAATAAGTCAAATCAAATCGAGTTGTCTTGGATTATTAAAAACCTATTTTGAATTCAATTTAAATTAAACTGAACTTTTAAGCTGTACGAATAATCCAACTCACAAACATGATAATGAAAAACAAATTAGTTAAAACCAAATAATAAAAAACAAAAAACGATGCTATACGGTAACTTAATTTGATACCTTCCTTGAAATAATTTCAAATTAGTTGTAAACATGAAACCTATGTCAAATTTGGATCTAAGTTAGGTTAAGTGCTGCACATCAGATTAAACTATATATATATTATTTTTCTCATTTAACGGGATAACATATAGATAAATTATGAACATTGAATAGGTTAAGTGTAGCATGTCTTTTTTTTTTTGTTTTTTTTTTTTTGTATGGGTGTTTTCATTTGTTTTATCTTAAATTAATCATGTTTAAAGATTGATGGTTCTCAAAAAGTGTACTTACATGAATTTTAATTTTAATTTTCTTTTATAAATATAGTATATTTTACCATTCATACCAAATAACAATGTCAAATTAAATTATTTGCAATTGAACTTTTTGATTGATAACCAATAAAAAAAATGGCACATTAGTATGTTTTATTTCTTTTTATGTTTCTGCTTGGGAAACAACTCCTTGACCATGAAAAAAAAGTTTGTTTTTGCCTAAAACTACTCAATATTATAATGATCCTTGGATGCTCGAAAATAGTACTATTAAGTTCAATTTTTTTTTTTTGTTTTTGTTCAATTGAAAATTTTATTTTACTGCTCATAATAATATTACATTAATATTTTTATATTAATATTTTTATATTTTATAATTAAATTTAATTAAAATATTTTTATTATGAAATAGTAGACTGAACCAATCAAAATTTGTAAAAAACTTATCCAAGTCTCAATCTGTATGAATCGGACCTATCAAACTGGACAAATAATTCAACCTTTAGACAGGTCTAGGAAAAAGTATTTATTTGCATTTGATCTACTAAACAATACACTTATATATATAGGAGTAAAATTATTATTACGGACAAGATACTTGATACTTAAAACGTTTTGAAACGTAAAAGTCAAAATATCATCTGTCAACTAATGTAACTTGTAAGATACAATAATTAATTAAAAAAAATCGAGTTAAAGCTTTAGTTATGAGTGCAAGAAAATCGAAGTGTTAAAACTTGATGGATCAATATGCAATGTTTGAACTTAATCATTCAAAATTTGGAATAGGATAGAGCCGCAGCCCCCAAGTCCTCCAAACTTAGGTTTAAGTGTTGCATTGATTTCTCAAAAGAGTCTTCTTCATTTTGCAAGATATCTCTCCAATTTAAAAGGAGGTTATAGTGAAAATGATATACGAATGACGAGGTTGAAAAAATGTAGCACTTTTCTTGTGTTTGCCTGAACATTGAAGAAATAGGGTCCTCATTTTTTACCAAGAAAAAAAAATTGAATAATGATGGTTTGTCAATTTCTATTATTTTAGTTGGGAAACATGTTAATTAAGAATGAAGTGTCAATTTGTTGGAGGTAACCTCCTAATTCCTTCCCTTGCTTAAATTAACTGGATTAATAACCATACACACACACACATATATATATATATATGATAGCAATTAATGCCTCCAATTTTGGTCACATCATGAAATATAACCATTAAAAATTAGGATTAGGATCTAGTTCATTGGTTTTCAATGTAATCATTATTATTATTTACATGCTTAGAATTCATTTATTAATTATAAAAACTATATTTATGAATGGTGATACAATGTATCAATAAATGAGAGCCAGACTCAAAATTAAACCAACAATGGCAATTGACTTGGTAAACAAAATAAATACTAAAGTGATACAAAAGAAATAACATTATATATATATATATAGATAATTATTTCATATATTATCAGAGAAATATAAAATCTCTACAAGTAAAACTAATTGAATGACACGTATGTTTGAGATATATTTAAAAAATAATAAATAATAAATTAAATATGTATCATTCTATTAAAATTATTTGTGAAGTTTTTATACTCTAATAATAATGTATTGAATAATAATCTTTTATAAATATATATATATATATATATAGAGAGAGAGAGAGAGAGAGCAAGTTAATGGGTCATTACTTATAATTATTACAGTGCAATTTTGAGTTGCGTAAAATTTTTGTCAAAGTATACTACATAAGAAAAAATATAGCATCTGTTTTATGATTTGCACTGATATGAAGTTAAAAGCTTAAACAAAAGAACAATCATTTGAACTCAGCACAAGTGAAAAGAATGGGATTTGGATTTGGGGTGGGGGGGGGGGGAGAAGAAGAAAATTTAGGACCAAAAAAGAAGTCAAAGCAGGAAAAGGAATTATAATTATTCACTAGAAAAATAACAGCATATATTATCAAAAACCTCCAAGAAATTGACCTAATTACATTCCTTCTTCAAAAGAGTTTAATGGAATCTATATTCACTCTCTCGTATCTACATGCTAAGAACTTATACTTCCTCAGTGCTTTAGCAACTAGAGTGCCTCCATGGCAGCTGCTAGTGCTAATATATCATAGTCTGCAAATGAGTTGTACCCTCCACAATTATCATTGCATCCGCAACCATCCAAATTGTTCTTCAACCTAATCTTCTTCTTCTTGTTCTTCTCTATTTCCACCATCGATGGACCTCGAAGGACTACTTTCATTGATATTTGTAGTGATGGAGGGTGGTCAAGACTTTGAAGAGCACGATCATGATTCACTGAAACCATGGTAAGCCAATATTTCTCAATCTCCATGTTTGGTGATTCAAGAACGGCTTTCCATGGCATTTCAGCTCTTCCCAAAACCTGTGACTTCCCCATTTTGCCAACAACCGGCAGATTGCTCCTCCTCCATCTGAGCTCGAAAACAACAGTTTGTTGCTTCAGGTCACTGAGAAATTCTCCAGCTCCTGAGCATTCCAAAGAGAAAGGCTCATCCCAAACGATCAGCCCTGATGACTTTGAGGTGATCTCCCGGCTGTTTAGCTGAATTCTTTTGTTGTTTCCTGCAGAGAGGTAGAATCTGACAAAAAGGTTTCCGGGGGACTTTTGATCAATGTTTTTGGCTTGCAAGATTCTCAGTTCACAAGAAAGTGAGGAAAGGAAATGAGAAGCACCCATTGAAGAGAAACAATTCTTAATTTGATAATATGGGTTCTTTGGTGAGAACTCTTTGAGTTAAGCTGATTGTACTTAGATGATATATATATATATATATATATATATAGAGAGAGAGAGAGAGAGATAAGGGCTGTTGCATGTAAAGATAATGGAAAGGAAAGTGGGATTTGCTTTTAAGGAAACTGGTGTTTGATCTTATCCACACAAAGAGATCAAAAATATGGTATTTAGTGGAAGAAAGTGAATCAGCCATTTGTATTATTATTAATTAAAGTATCTGTTTTGGCAATTGGCATTCAAAAATGAAGTTAGAAGATCCCATGAGATTCTATAGCTTAAGAGTTAAAAGTTAGAGTAAGCCTCTTACGAAGATGAAGAGCTGGAAATTCTTTAAATGCTAATCTGACCCTTGCAAAAAGTTAATTGCAATTGTCACTACTGTTCCACTTGCTAATAATATTTATATTATATCTGACATATTTTAGTTTTCCTTTTTGATAACTTAGCTAGAAACAAAGGACCAAAGTTGATAGAAATTAATAACATATACAAGTAGTGGGTATGTGTACGAAATCTTAGCCAAATCTAGTTTGATTTTTGGTACTTTGTTTGTACTAGAACGCTTCACAACCAAAAGATTCTTGGCTTCACAATTGAGAAGAAAAAAAGGGGGAAAACAGGTCATGAAATGGAGAAAATTAGGGGTTGGAGATCCTGTAGGAGATTTCATCACACTGGGCTACAGCTTGCTTGCTATATAAAAAACTAAATTTAAAAAAAAAAGTTGGGGGGGGGGGGGGGGCGGGGTTAAAAGTTGTGGTTAGCACGTTCGCAAGGGGAATCATGGGCAGCCAGCCAGCCAGCCTACACCGAGAGGAATTTCGTAATACGTTATTACTTATATTTAGCTCACACGTACACTTTTTTCAGAACTCAATCAGATTTTCTTGGCCAAATGACAAGCCCCTGGCTGGCGGCCGGCCTCAATAATGGCTTCCTATTCGTTGTTGTAACTTGTTTAATTCCTTTATCCTAAAATATAATATATATGTATAGGAGGTGGATATATAATGTGATCAGTTATTATAATATTAAAATTAAATAATGAATAAATGATTGGATTTAAAATTAAAGATAATAGTGAGTTTAAAAATAAAAAAAATAATCGTTAAAGACGTTAAATTAAAATAAATATATAATAAAAATTTTAAATAATTTAACATTTATAAAATTAGCAAATTATTAAAATTTATTAAAAATATTTTTCGTTATTATTATTTATTTTATATTAGTTTATATTAATTATATTAATAGTTGTTAGTTTATTATAATAAAAATATTTATTATTTTAAACCAAAATTTATTTTAAATTTTTTAATTGAAAAACAAAAAAGAATTAAAAGATAGAAAAAATATATTAATGGAAGAAATCTTGCAGTGGGCAATATATTTTCCCACTATACCTTGAATGGATGCATGATTGGAGTCAAAAAGTGCTCTAAGATTGTTTATTAAGTTAAACAAAGAATTATATACAATATCCTAAAATTCGTTTATTAAATAAACTAAACATAAATAACATACGTTGAATTTATTTATATTTATGAATAAATAATAAATTATTTACAGTTCGTTTGTTGAATTATATGTTCACAAATATTTTTTTAAATATTTACAAAAAAATTCATTTAATTTAAATGAGCCGAGCACAAACCAAGTTTGAAAACATCAAATTCTAAACGAACTAAACTTAAACTTCATTTTTAAAAAATCTACAATGACCACAAATCAAATACAAACAAACAAGCAAGCACAAATAAACCCAATTCATTCACAACCCTAATTAATTTGTTTTTTTCTCAATCTTATTGAACCCTTTAATTTTGTGAGAGGATGTTTTAAGAATGGTTACTGGAATTTCCATTTAAGCAACACTAGCATTTTATATGTTAAAAGCCAATTATATTGATAATTAATTTATGATTTATATTTTATGAACTGTCAGTATATATATTCATATACTAACAATAAATTACATACTGTCATCGATTAAATTTTATATTTATTTATAATTATATATATATTTTTTAAAATTTTGTATTGATTTATTGATGAAGTGTCATTTTAATATTCATTGTTAGTGTACAAACTTATACAATAACGGTTTACAAGCTCGTTAATTGAACTACAACATTTAATATAAAAAATTCT
The DNA here is from genome assembly GCA_038381775.1 of Adansonia rubrostipa. NCBI lineage: Eukaryota > Viridiplantae > Streptophyta > Magnoliopsida > Malvales > Malvaceae > Adansonia > Adansonia rubrostipa. Next base: position 9,900,550 of record JBBYHM010000013.1, read on the forward strand.
ATAAATACATACTTTCAGAACATATAAAATATTTTAATGAAACACTCATTAGCAAAATTGATGCATTTCTCTAAAATTAAAAAAAAAAAATTACAAATGTTGAAATTCAACTTTTAAATCTATTGAATAATATTTTTTAAAAAATAATTGAATGAAACAATTAAATTAAATCTTAAGTCCTATTCAAATAATAGAGATGAAAATCAATTATGCATCAATTTAATAGTTCTTACAACAGAAAGGGCCATGGAAGAGTAAAAAATAGGGTTAAAAAATGAAAACCTGTACATGAAATTTTTCTTTATGCTTACATATATTATGGTATACTTTGACTGAGTGTTCCCGTTTTAGTAAAATTCCTAACTACCAGTATTTGCTATAATCTGATCTAAACTTGCTTCTCCTTCGGGCTCAACCGCATACATTGAGCAAATATGACAGCCTGTGGTGTAAAATAAAAAGTAATATGTTTTCCAGGAAATTAAGATATATTTCCCGAATCTGACATTGGTTTTGGCTTTCCACATTTTCCGACATGATAATGAATTTATCTGGTTATTAAACTGATTCCAGGAAACAGCAAAGTCCGGCTCAAGTTGCCCCCAAGTTCTTGCATAAAACATCGTACAGCACGCAAACAGAACATTAATCGTTGCATCCAAAATCATTGCTCGATCGAACGAAGCTCCCACTTACCTTCACCATCCACAAGTCGCAATTCCAAAGCGTGGAAAGGTATTAAAGCAGGCCGCTGTAAAAAAAAAAAAATGAAAATACAATAGCAAAAACCGATAATTACCTCGAGGGAAAACTGACAACTGAAACATGCAACAGTTGGTGCTAAGTGCTAAAATTGTTGCAATTTCTGTATTTATACAATGAATTAAAAATGTTCAGACAATAATCAGTTCCATGTTTTTTTTTTTTTTTTTAGTAATGCACTATCAATCTGAAACTGCTTGCCTGCGATGAGGTAATAACAGTTATTCCCAAATCTTTTGCCAGTCTATAAAGTTGTTCCTCAACATCGACGCTCGTGGCACTGCAATGGGAAAAATGTACACAGGTAAAATGTATAAGAAATGTTTTTTTTTTTTTTTTCCCAAAGAAAATAAGTAGGAATTTTACGTACTTTGTGCACTCGTCAAGGATACCGAATTTAGGCTTGTGGAAGAATAACCGTGCCTGGTAAAGAACAGAAAGTTCGATATCAAACAACAGAAATTCTGTCCGGCATAAATTTTAAACTGTTGTTTGCTGAAACATGGCTTGAAGGTGCAACAAGCTTTTAGCTTAACTTACCATGCCTAGTCTCTGCTGTTCTCCGAGCGAGAGGATGTCTTCCCAATTGAGATTAGCATCCCAACCACCTTCATCCCTTTCCAAAAGGTAACTCAATCGAACATTTTCGAGAATAGTTTTCAAACGTGCATCAAGAACGTCCGTGGTGTCTGCTGATCTTTCACCTGAAAATTTTCGCATGTTCACGATTCCTACCAATATAAACAAATTCAATAGTGTTTTGAACTTAATTATAGTCCATGTCCCTTGATAATTCATCCCAAGAGTTTAAAAAAAAAAAGCAAATATCAATTGCCAAAATTCCGGATAATTCTACTTTTTGGAACATGAAAACTCAATCTAATTTCGGTTAACAATTATGTTTTGGGAGAGAGGAAGATCAAAGAAGAAACAGATGAAAAATATAAAAAATAATAAAAAAAAGGACCTCAATCTTTACTGAGCTTACTACGAATATGATCCTGAACAGAGAATACTAAAAGCTCAGTTTCTTATTGCTGTAACTAATCTTTAATAGAACAATGCACATCTAAATCCATAAATCGCACCTCCTTTTATGCCATATAACTTGAGAGTTTAGAGAAGTAGTTCAATTAACTCATTCACGAGAAATGTCTGAAAGATTGGCATAACAACGATGTGTTTTTACATGGTTCACTTGAACAAAATTACCGTTTAATCATAAATAAATAGTAGATATTGAAATAGAATCCCAAAACATAAGGAAAGCAATGCAACTTGTGCAAGTAGATTACCTTTTCCGGACAACTTTAATTCCCTCAGCTCTGCATCCTCGCGAGAGAGAGGATATATGATTTGATCCCTTAAAGTTCCCAAGCATGTATATGGTCGCTGAGGAACATAGAAGATGCCACAACCCGATACAGCGTCTTCATCTAAATGATGGGATGGCTTATAAAATCTTCCACTGACGATGGGCCAGAGACCCCGCAGTACTCTGAAAACAGAACTTTTTCCACTCCCATTTGGACCTTAAGAGATTAAAAAGCAAGTCAGATGTGAAAGTTCTGTCAAGGCAAACAATAAAAACTCCTATACTAACCAGTAACAAGCAGGTTTCTTCCTGGTACTACATCACATGCCAACTGCCCAGCTAACAGCTTCTCTGATGGAGTAATTACATCAACGTCGCGAAAAGATATAACATCTTCAGCATAGAGACCAGTCACCTGAGATTGCAACAAGCTATCGGTGCTGAAATCCCCTGGTTGGATGACAATTTTGTCAGACGAAATGTGAAACATTTAGACAACTAAGTCCTAAAATAAATATATCGCAAGGCAAAAGAAAGTAAGAACAGAAGTGGCTAATCAACAAAAACATTTATGATGGCGAAAACAGATCAGCTAAGCAGATTACAGGCACATAGACCTAACCGCTAGATTTAAGCTACTTCCAGATTAAATTAAATCAACTTGGGTAAGAACAAGCACACTAGCTTCTATGCATTTATATGTTACAATTTATCAATTACACCTTGAAGATACCAAAAAAAAAAAAAAAAAAAGAAACCCTTAATCTCCAAACATTTGATTTGTATTAACTAAAGGTTTTTCGCTCTCAGCTATGGGAACTAAATCTTTTGATGCAATTGTTTCAAAAAAAATAATGAAAATACAAATAAGACAGAAATGCAAGGTATAAACAACCATTACATTAGGAGAGACTAAATTAGATAATACCAGGCTGAACAGCATCAAGAAGCTCCTCAAGCTCAAAAACTCGGTTGATGCTTCCAGATAGCTCCAGGAACTTTCTATGCAACTCCATGATGTCACCAAAGGCTAAAAAGCTTTGAGACACAACGGATGCCAGGAATCGTATTCCATGTGCAAGCTCACCTAAAAAATAGTTAAGTACTTTCACAGAGAGAGAGAGAGAGAGAGAGAGAGAGAGAGAAACGAAAAAGTACTACAAAAATAGGTCAAATCTCACCTTGAATAGAAACGAAGGCTCGGTCCCCCCTGTGTTCTAAGGCATATAATAAGCTCAAACCCCAAGTAACTATATGCGGAAGCTGTTTTGTGACAAAATCGTCGAGTATACCAAACAGCCATTTCTTCTTCAAAAGTAACAAAGAGTGATCAAGAAGCACCCTAAATCTTGACTCAACCATCTGTTAATACAAGAAACATAGAATTAGGGGAGACGGCATGGAAATTATGGGGAAAACAGGTCTGGTAACATATGCATGCACGGCAGCAAACCATGCACAAGGAAAAAAAAATGGTACACCATCGTCCATGCAAAAACTGATAAAGATGGATTTCATGCATAAAACAAATTATCTGGTCATGTCGTCAGCCTTAAGTGCTGTCATTTCGCTGCAAAACATTCCTTCATATAATATAAAAACAAGAGAGAGGGAGGGCGACAATCAAACAATATCTGCCTTGGAAACAAAAAGATGGAAAAAATTAATTTCAAACTTATTTAATTACACATGGAACCTGCAACATGTAGGTATTCTTATCAAGGATTGACATTTTAAACAATTATTGATGCAAAATTCAAGCCTCTATGAAACCAGAAATTTGTAGGAAAATTGCAAAAAAAGAGTTCATTCTATTAGGGTTCATGCCAGGCATGTAAAATTTACACTATAGTTGCATTCAAACTTCCAATTGCTAACCCATAGAAACGTTAAATATGCTTTTCCACTAGGAAATCTTCACATCAGCATCAAAAATGATGGAAACAACAAGTTGTATTCAAATACATTAGACATAACAATAAATTCAAGTATCTTACAGCTTTTTCTCGAGCACCGCCTCCAAAGAAAGCAATAGATTCAGCATGAGTGTGCAGTCTTTCGTGCATGAACCTAAGTAAAATATGGTATAAGTTATTAGAATGATGTATGCAGCAACACCTAGATATTCTCAAAATTACACACATGCACCCATGGAAGAAATGTTTTTATATTACATATCTCCATGAATGCTTTATGAAAAATAAAAAATGAAGGCAACAGACGGTTAGAATATAACAAGAACTAAAATTGAAAAGCTTAACCAAGGCAAAACTCGTTTTTAAGACATGCTAACATAATAAACCTAAAAATTATTAATTATTAATTAAAATATAAATGCATAAAAGTTAGATAACAACATAAAATTCTTCTCCTATTAGGCATTTTGAATGTTCAGATCAATCCATTGCATGACATCGGCAAGTTTGCTCCAAACAAATAGTCATCTTTGCAGTTTCTTTGTTTTGCCATTCTTGCCTCATCTTCACAATCAAATCAGAACTTCAAAGGAAGCCCAAAAGACCATCATCTAGGCCAATGACATATATGAGCCCAAAAGACCATCATCTTGGCCAATGACATATGTAAGCCCAAAAGACAAACAAGAGTGCGACACAATGACCCAGCTATTCAGTTAAGAAAGGTTGATTCCACGGAGGGATAAAGAACAGGGTAAGGGGGATATCACTCTCTAAATTGGTTGCCAAAGAAAGAGCTAAACTATCACTTATTTCAACTGGCGAATGAATCCTCCCGGGTATCATTTTTTACTTAACTGTTACATGGACCGAAAATCAGTACAGACAAACAAGAAACACGCAAGGGAGTTCGACGATATGGTAATAGACGGCTTTGCCTTGCAAATCATAGATTTAGAGGGAAAGCAACTAACGAGGGAGTGCATAATGAAGGATGGGGGAAATGTATAAACCTAGAAGCCAAATCTTTGAGGAGACAGTAGCAGAGTTTTTTATTTTTATTTTTTTTCATTTTTGTCAAAACTCAAAGCACAATATTTTGAAGTCTTTTCTTCTTTTCTCTTTTTCAGGGAGAGGCAGCTCCATGCTTCATTGCATGTTCTAAAATTTAATTGTATGGCAGTAATATTTATGAAAAGTGTGTACAAATAAATATTTTCAAGTACTGGACAGTTTCGCAAAGCGACCAGGTTTTATAGTTCTTATGGTTTTACTTTTGGATTGTGACTATCCAGCTCAGTTCCTGAGCTTCCTGCTCAAACTACCAGATCAGTCTGGATTTGGGAAAACCAGTTTGTATCAGCATTTTGGCATTATACATGTTCAAGCAAGTATTTCCATGTGTAAGTACATCGAGCATTGTTAGTATTACCAGCATGGATTCTAAACCGAGATCGAATTACCTGAAGGTTCCCTCAAGTTGTTGCTCTCGACTTGTCAAATCACCAAAATCAGGAGTGACAGTCCTTAGCAAACCCAGACCAAGCAACATATATGCATACAAGATGCCAACACCCCTTCTTCCGGTTAACCGTTTCATTCTCCAGGTGAACCTTAAAAATTGCAGCCTTGTTAAGAATTTTTCTTAGAAAGATAAGGGACAAAGAAAGGGACATATAATTTCTAGAATCAAAATAATGTACTCACCACAAAATGTCAACAGATGGCTTAACCATTCCAGTAACCAGCCCCGACAAATCAGTTGTTAACTTTTCAAGATCGTGGGTTATTCTTTGATCTGCATCAATATTTTTGCTTGACATGTGAAAGACCTACAAGAAGGTGCATTTGATGTGAATTTAGCATTGCTTAATTCTAGGTAATAGTGGTGACAAACTGACAATTAGTAACACAGTGCAATGCCTGCCAAGTACTCAGGCATCACTATTTCTAAGCTGATCAAACCTGGTAAAATGCATTATTTCTCAAGTAGTTCTTTAGCAAATGTTGAGTCAATCTAATCCTCCATCCAAGGGCCAGCGTAGCTGTCAAGTGCCTGCAAAGTGTAAACCAAGAAAGAGGCTATCTAAAGACTATTTTTCACCGGGTTGGAATGAAACTAGATATGAAATAAAGCTAGGGATGAGTATAAAACTTCCTGTGATAAAATTCATACCACCAGGAATCAAGTAGAATCAAAATCATTTGAAGCGCTAAAAACAACGAAATTATTTAAAAGAGAACTCTCGGTAGAAATATTGCTGTAGATTATCCATGAAATTGTAAATGCATGACTGACTTTCATTCTCTTCATACGATCCAATCCCAGAAATCCCCTCAGAAATTTGTAAGCATGACATGAAGTAATGAAAATATAATTAAAAATAGACATGAACCAAGCACACAGAATAATGAACCATAACATCTTTTATCACAAAAAATATTTATTATATAATAGTCACAAATTACAGGCAAAGACACACCAATAAGCTAGACAAACTGCCTCCTGCATATAAAAAGGGCTAGCCAATCCGCACATACCTCCAAAAAAACGCCATACTGAAACACAGAATGAATGACTTAAAACACTTTTTTTCTTTTTTCATTTTTTTTTTTTTTGCAGTAGAAAAGAAAAAGCACAGTAACATGAATGCTACAAATCTTTTGGTTGGTGCTGCAATCTCTCCCCTTCAGAAAATTTCGGAAGTCAGAACTTGTTAAGGCATTCACTAAACATTTATTTTGGAAGCGCAGTAAGATGAAATTCTTTTCAAAGAAAGCAATTTCAATACCTTCAGGGGAAAAAAAAAGCTGCTTTAGACTTCAAAAACATGTAGAGCTGGAGTTTGGGGAGTACACATTCATGCATCACAGCTAGCAGTATGATACCAATTTCTCTTATGGGGTTTGTAGGTACACCCCACTAGCACTAAATCAATGATAATAACACAATACAGCGAACAGTAATTATGAAGAAAAAGCATATATACATATATGCCTATGTTGCAGATAAGTGAAAAATCAAAAAATTTGGTAAGTAAAATAACAGTGTAATATCAGCACTGACTCTATAGACAGTTTAACTGATAGATCTTTCTCTATTTATATCTCCCTCTTTTTGTTTAAGTATTTCATATATAGGTCAGTACATAATGAATAGAAAAAATTACCTCAAGGAAGGTGCAATGAAAGAAGATGCAGCACTTTGAAGGACACTTGTACCCATTAATCGCAGAAAGCCTGCCTTATCCTGCTCCAGAACATACTTCACAGTCCTTCCTGAGAATTGATTCATTTAAGTAACAATAGAGACAATCCCTCAGATTTTAAAATGGATAAAAGGTAGAAAAATATATTACTAATACCATTCAACGTTGCAATCCGATCTGATATCCATGTTCTCATGACAACAAGAACAGCAACCGCAAGTAGTTGAGCCCCTTGTTTGTCAAATACGGCCGGTATCTGAAACACAAGAATTTAAGGTTGTAGATAATGAGTTAAAAACTTGTGTTTGTGAATGAGAACAACATTTACTCATTGCCTACATTAAGGACTCCTTGCACCACGTTTACTTAAATTCAAACATTGAAGATAAGTAAAATATCACAAAACTAAATGCTCCATATGCTCAACAATTGTTATACAACAGTATTTAATGCTACTTGTATCAGTTATGTTACATTTACAGAGGCATATTTGATAACGTTTTAGTCAAAGGTGGTCAACTCGAATTTTACTAATCCACAATTAAACTTTCAGAAAAGACAAGTACATAACTTAAAGCACTTATGTTGTAGGGTTCAACTCTATGGCTATGTTAAAAAGCCAATTTAATCAAATCTACTATCCCTATAGAATTATGTCTAGGATCTGAAACACTAAGGAAAACTCAATTTAGGCTAGAACTCAACATGAGGAAGCAGGACCAAAGTCAGACCATTACCTAACCTACTTAATGACAGCAAAATAAGAGAAGCTATATTTTTGGGAAAACTAATATTGATACCTACTTTGGGCACCATCATGGGCAAATCATTCTTTAAGTTCACGAGGTTTAATTTATGCAGATAAAGAAAAAGGCTCTTCCAAAACATACCAGTACTTTAAACATGGCAGCTACTCTCAATGGCAGTACTCTTGGAACCCTCTGGAGTTGAGGGACAGCGGGCAACTTAACATCATGACTCACAGAGGGTGATGCGGCCATCACCTCTGATATATACAATTGAGTCTTTGGATTTGAGAATGCAGAGTCCTACAAAAATTCACTCAAAAGTTTGCAGTGAGATAAAACAGGTCCAATTAAACAAAACAAACACACAAGAAAACCAGGTTTTAGAAGTTTAAGACCTTTGCAGCTGCAGTGAATGCCCGTTGAACTTTAATTGCATCAGTTTGACGGTCTGTCTCAGAAAGTTTAGTCATATCAATCCCAGCATCACTTTTTATTGAAGATTCCTCCCTGCAGGTGTTATAGAAGTTCAGTTAACACACTCAAAAAAATGGTAAGATATGCAAATAACCACAAATTTATGCTTGGTACCATCTGTAATGAACTTTCCATCCTCCTTCCCCATCCAAGGACAAAACCACATCATGAAATGCAACTAGTGCCGGACGATGTGATATGGTTATGCATGATGTACCCATAGCTCTAACTTCAGCACAAAACCGCTCCTCCATATCAGTTGTCACAGCACTTGTGCACTCATCAAGAATTGCAAATTTAGGCTTATGGTAGAACAGTCTAGCCATTCCCAATTTCTGTTGCTCCCCGAGAGAGAGTTCATCACCCCAGTTAACCTCTTTCTCAGGTGGGTAACGATCCAATAGGTACTCAAGGTCAACCTGAATGGACAACAAAGTAAAGGATTATATTGAAGGTAGCCTATAAAACTTGAAATGAAATAGAAAGAACCAATACAAGTTTAAGAAAGAGAAAATAAGGAAAATATTATGAGATAAAACTCGTACACTTTTCAACAGCTCCACCATTCCACTATGTGTAAGAGGTTCAACCTCCTGATCTGCTGTAAGAGGATAAATTAACTGGTCGCGAAGGGTTCCAATGGCTGTATATGGTCTTTGTGGCACATAGAAAATTTCTTTGTTAAGATCAGAACCAACTCCGGGTTTCACAATATGGCCAGATACCAGCGGCCAAAGGCCACCTAAAACCCGGAAAAGGGAACTCTTTCCACTGCCATTTGGACCTTCATAAAGGAAAAGCAAATGATTTTTATTGGCCTGAAAATAACAACACATCTTTGAAACCCTTTCAAGCGCGGATTAACTTAAATTTAAGAAACATGAACTTAAAGAAGGGCAGCATATATATAAATAAATTTACACGCATGCACCAAAAGCGTGTATATAAAACACATACACACACAACCAACACTTTTCACTATTTAGTGAAAAAGCACAGAAGCAACGATATTAATCCTTGTCAAAATTTAAAAGTAGGTAAGGTTGCCAAAGGGTAGTGAGAGTGGGTGTACATCCCCTTCACCCTATCCTTGCTGCAGTACTAAAGCATAAAATCAGGCCTCTGCTGCGCATGGAAAGAGAATGTTCATTAAGAAAAAGGAACTATGCTTCTTTTACTGAAACTAGAATTAAACTTATAATATGTTTTTCTTTCTCCCTCTACAACTGTCTCCGGTCCTCTTATTCAGTTTCCTTTATCTTTTAAATAGCTCACAGAGAGTATTTGGAGTTTTCAAAGAGCATGATGAAATTAAAGAAAATCATAGATGTCTGGAAAATATGAACCTTTTCTTGCTTTTATTTAAAAGCTAAAGAAAAGTATTCTAAAAAGGAATATAAGAATCATATCTAGATGATTACAAACTCAATGTTCTAGGCCAGTTACTGATTTATATTCTACTTAAAAATTAAATATGTGCTGAAATATATGCTACAAAGTAAGATTGTTATTAAAATTGAACTGTTACCAGGTTTGACATTTAAACTAAGCCACTCTTTGGTAAATATATCATATCAAGAATAAAACTCCAAGAACAGAGCTCCGTTGCAACCAGCCAAAACTTGCCATGACTAATCACTATTCAACAAAATCTATAACAACTTGTTTATCGCAACTATCGCTTCCGATGAAAGCTCATTACACATCCTCTACAATAATAGACATGAATGAAGAAAAGTAAAATAGAAGCATGTCTAAAAGACGAGGAGATGGCAACAAAAAGGCATATTAAAAGTAATAATGTGAACCACAATATTTTCAAGGGAAAAACCTGTAATCAGAAGATTAGATCCCGATTCAACCCTCAGAGAGAGATCCTTCACCAAAACATTCCCAGTTGGAGTGACAACCTGGATATCCTTACAGCTATTAGAACAAAAAATTTGACGAAGGCATATTAAGAATCATAAATGGTTCAATATCCTCTTAAATACCTTGACAGAGGAAAACTCAACATAGTTAGCTTCAGTTAAGTAATTCCCACTTGCAGCTCTTTGCAGGGATGCTTTTTTATCATCAGCACTTAGCTCTCTTGATATGAGCATTAACTCATGAATGCGGTTAGCGTAACCACTGGAAGGTATTGAAAGAAATAAAAATAAGAATAAAACAGAAGTTATTAGATGAACCAGAAATTTGTCCGTGCAACATATCATGAATTTCAGGGATGTGCGTGGTAAGGTTTCAAAGGTTGCTTAGAAAGTGCTTAATCTCCCTCCTTATGTTTTTCTTCCAAAAAATATCTCCAACATCCGTCAAAAGCCAGAAATCGACAAAGAAATACCTGAGACAATTTAGCCGTCTTGAACTTATAGAAAGGGTTGCCAGGGCCATAAATAGTGAAATCACAACACCGGTGTGATATCTTAAATTGCTAAACATCTCTGCCCGTCCCAATGTTGAAGTGTCAGGTCTAAGATTGCCAGCAAAGAAAGGCTCAATAATCAAAACAACAAGAATAGTAGCAGCAAGATACTTCAATAAGAAGTCCTGAATCATGCCAAACCACCAATGCTCACGAAGTACGACCCTCAAGTGCCTAACAAGAGCCTTAAACTTCTGCTGAATATGAGATTCTTCTCTACTTTCTCCTCCGTAAAATGCTATACTTTCTGCATGGGTCCTTAGCCTTGAATGAAGCTGTCTGTATTCTCCTTCCAACTGTTGTTCTTTGGACAATAGCTTGCCAAAAGCAGGAGAGAAGTTTTTTATTGCAGCTCCTGCTCCCAAAACAAAGCCCTGCAAAGCAATCCCATGTGTTAATCTGACAACTAGACATTGTGGTAATAACAACATTAGCAGAGCAGTCGCCAGAAAATCATGTAAGCTTGTAAGGAATACAAATGAATCGGACAAAAGAATTACCAATATCCAGAAAACGTATTTTGGGCTAGCATAAGAACAAAGACACCAAGTATAAAGCAGACCGTCGGCAACTGCTGAAAAATCATCCTGTATAAGCTCACTCAACTCTGAACAGAATCTTGGTACATCACTTGCAATTCTTTGTTCAGGATTCCGAATCCTTCCATCAACGTGTGACATTTTGTAATATGCCATGTTCTGAAATTATAGATGTTAACCCTAAACAATGGAAAAAACATAGTAATAACAAGGAAAAAAAAACTTATAATGCATGCAATCTAATAGAGAAGTGCTTCCTACATGATGGAACAAACAAAAGCAAAGCAGCATAATCCTCAAAGATGGGAGATTAAATTTGTAGATTACATATCAGACGGATAGTGCAGGTGAGAGGAAAAAAAAAAAAAAAGGGACCTTGGAAAAGGCATCTGGAGGAAAGCATAAATGACTAGATCTCTGGATTGTAGAACAGAATCCTTAGAACTCTCACCACCCATAGAAAATGTACTCAGTGCCATTACCCATTCAGAGGTATGCTATGTTACAACAACTTGAGAAGGATTTTTTTTTTCCAGTAAATAGAATTTTATATGATTCTGACGTTAACATATCTTAAGTCTTAGAGGGATTTAGACTTTTGTCCCACAATGTTTTTGTTTAAAGTATTGTGCATATTGAAACAAACTCAGATATAAAGACTATTAGACAACTAAATATAAAACAGCACAAAGGCATTCCATCTTCCACTGATAAAGATGTGCAAAGAAGACGGTTCACTGATGCAGGAACAAATGAACAACTACGTATGATTCATGAATTAAGATATGAAGGATACCTGATCTAACCAGATTAAAAAAAAGGAGCATAGCATAGGAGAGAAATTAGAAAAATCAGTATATACAGATTACTCCAACGTCAAAGGCAGAAAACTACCTCAAAGTAATGTGCATGTATGAGTTTCGTCATTATTTTTCTGAACCTCAGGCTTAGGATACCGGTTATGTACTTTGAAGTAGAATGAATGGTCGACAGAAGAAAGCACAAAAGCATGTTTTCAGATATTAGCCGGAAAAACGACGGTACATGCTTAAGAAAAGCAGCATGGAATAGAAATCCCTGAACTTTTGCTAATCTATTGCTCAAAGCAGTTCTCAGCACCTGCAAAAGGGTATAAGATACATGCTTTAATTAAAAGAGCAGAAAACCTCCTATAGCTTAGGCTACAAAAGTATCCATCCCTTTGGAAGCAAATTAAGTTTCCATTCACCGTTTTAAATGTTTTCTATCGCAATTGCTATATCTGATGCCTTTGCCATGGGAAATGCAAGCTAAAATCATAGTTGTAGGTATCTGCCTAGATAGATGCATGTACAACAAAAGCAAATAGATAAAGTACCTCCGTTACCCAATTCCTTGACATGTTACTTATATGACCAAATAAGCTAACTAAACATTAAAATAACAAAAAGAACTGAAGAAAGAAATCAAGCAACTAGACCTTGGTAACTTACTTTAGTTTCTTGTATTTGTCCTACTCTAGATCAAAAGATCCTAAAAAATTATTACAATACGAGTGAAGGGGAATATGGTGTGATGTTTTGGCGTTGTAACGAATTGCCATTGTCTAGCATAAAGATGGATTTGAACCAATGCCTTCTGTTATATGCCACTTAGCACCAGGTCAAGCAGCACCTCTACAACAAAGATTCAACGCCAGGAAAAAACTAAATGCCCATGTTTTTGGAGGGAAAACCTCAAATAATCTTCAACTTTTCTATCTGGTCTATTTTCCTAGTAATGTTTGCAATTGCAATGAAACAGGGTGATGTCACACAAATAAAATATAAAAGGATAACAGAAACTTAGAAATCAAGCACAATATTAAACGATGATATGTTGGAAATACACGAATAGAAAGGCTTACCACAATGCCCACCAAAGCCAAAAGATCTCTTGCACCTATTTGGCCCATCTCAGATAGAAGAATTCCTGCCAAAACTTGAAGGGACTTTAATCCACCTTTCTTTTGTGTAGTTCCCTTTACATTATTATTCTTTTTAAGAACCTCATCTGAATTTTCTCTATTTTCTCGGACCCCATTGTAATGACCATATGAACCAGGCTTTTTACTACTAAAATGTGATTGCACATAAGCAACAGCACCGCCAGCAGCGACAATACCAGAAGCAAGCAGTAGTGTTTTCCTGTAAAACCATAAAAGTAATATAACTCTAGACAGTCACCAGGGAAGGAGAGATATAAAGGTTATGTGGCTTGAGCATTGTAACACAAGAAGTGGGGTGAGGAATTATATCATGCCACATGACATATTTATCTTGATAGGATGGTAACAGAAAGATAAAAAACTGCAATTATATTGAAGAAATACTAGAGCTTAGAAGAAAGGATGGTTGGTTAAAGTTAAGATAGTATTTTCTCTTTTAGAAAAAAGGTCCATTCTCTTATACTATTATTTAGTACAACCATAGGAAGAAATAACAGGACCTGGCTTAAAACACGTGTCCCATTATAAGATAGTTTTTTTCTCCATCTTCATTTTCACAACAGAATAATCCCAACTAATAGGGGTTTTCTACACTACCCAAATTAAACATTTTCCACCGGTCTTTTCTTTTAACTCTGACAAATATCTTCATTCTAAGTAGTTAACCTATTTAAAAACTTCCCAGGATAATTGCCATTAACCTTTTCTTTTTGGCTAAGGTATTTGCGGCATAGATTCCAATGATAAACAGGATGTGGGATTAATATCCCAGGCCTCAGAAAATTGTCTACCCTTAAAGGAAGTGGGTAACTAGGGTAGAAAAGGCCAAAGGTTAGTTATGAATCTTATGATCAACCTGATCACAAAGCCATTTTTCAAGACCAATTCCATATGGATGCAAAACTCCATAGAACAATGCGTGTCTCAATCTCCTTTCTGCTTGTCCGAAATAAAATAAAAGACATCATGATTTTCTTTCTCTATATTACACTCCTCACGGGATTTTAAAATTTTTTTATAATAATCAAAGGAACATCTTTCAAGATTTTTCAAATTGATAGAATGGATGTCTTCTGAGGTCTAACCTTGGTAGCAACAGTAAGGTTGCTTCTTTGTGACCAGTAGGTCACGTGTTCAAGTCATGGAAACAGCCTTTCTGCAAAAAGCAAGGGGAAGGCTGCGTGCGACACGCAACCCTCCCCCAACCCTCGCAAAGCGGGGAGCCTTGTGCACCGGGGAAACCCCTTTTAGAGTGGATGTCTTGATAATATAGTGTTCCAAAAATTGCGGTAGGTACATGCAGACAGAAGGTAGACAACATGCAAGGGCATTCATGAATTAAACTAACAACTGAAGAAAACCTTTACAAAAGGATCATGCATTGCATTATTCTTTTAACATTTTAAAGCTTCTAATATGCGTAAAGCATAGGCCTTTCTTTCCAAAGGGCCACTCAGCTTCAGTATATACTACTGACCAACAACCCCAAACAAATAGAAGATCTTAGGCAGCATTTTTCTCGGTGTTACATTATCAAGAAGTAGATATTAGGAAAGAGTAAGGACAAAGGAGAGATAAATGATAATGCTTGCCTAGCATGCATCTAAAATATCAGTGTTACCGTTATCAAACCAGTTCCGAATAAGCAACAACTATCATCATTTATACAACAAATACATTGACTCAACTAAGATATGGAAGTGTCAATATAATTATCTAAATTGATTATCACCAATAAAATACAACAATACCTCCTGGAGACCAGCAAATTTCGGCCATGCTCAGTTAACCGCAACAATTGAAGAGATGACATTGTTGAAGGTGGACCCCCTGCACGGTAGCAAATATTAGCTACCAAATAAGGAGGGAAGTATCCGGAACGCAATAACAACAATTGTTAAGTAAGTAATGCTTCAAGCTTTTGGGTTCCCCTAAAATCAATATTAGGAACCAATAAAAGAAAGAGGGACAAATAGTACTAAGTACTTTCCAGGCGTATGAAAAATCTTCACTAGAAATATATGTAAAATATCTGTTTTTTCTATATAAGATGATATGTATACCCTTATGATATGGTTTGTTATGCATGACAACCAATAGGATACAAAGAACAAGGGAAAGGGTTACAACCGAAAATAAACTCTAGGAGGAAAAAAATAAAAGTAGAAAAATTTTACACAGCAATTTTTCTTATTCACTAAAACATTCTAAAATCTTCCCCACCTTGCTCCCAAAGAAAAGAAAAATCCAGAATGTTATGATCAATGCTTAATAATTTGGAACTGAATAAGCAGGGTAGTGGCAATACATGCAATCAGTAGCAAAAGATAATGCTCTGCAGAATGATAGACCATCGTAACAAATTCACGTTATAAGAGAACATAAGATGATCCCCCAAAACTCAGATCCTGTGTTTCACGAGATAAAGCATATATTTGTCTAGAATATAGGACAAAAAAGGCATTCTTACTATTGTTTTGTGTTAAGCTCTCACGTCCAATTCAAAAGCCAACAGTGTTAACCATGCTCCATCAATAGTAGACGTTGGCAAGAGTGCATATCTCAATTTGTCTTAATATGAAAACTTCTAAGCAGTGAATATGCCTTGTAATATTGCTTCTTATTAAAAAAGTCTCAACAATAATCAGGCACAAAACGTCTGCGAGATAAATTAACTAAGCGACATCAGCATATCAAAAACTATAATGGAGTATTTAGTATAAATTACTAGGAAAAAAAAGCAGTAACAACTAACACGCAAAGGATCATATATGACATACACCAAGAATATAAATAAAAAATTTACATTCTTCATTTGAAAAATGTAAATTAATTGATTCCGAACAACCCCCTTTAACCAGAAAAACAAACTAATAACAATACCTTTCATTAAATGGTTGTTAAATTTATATTGTACCTATAGTCCAACTACCAACTCCAAGTTCTAATTTCTAAAGCCCATATCTATGTTATTGCTATAATAATTATTAACCTTGCTAACTTGCATCATACATAGAAAAAAAATTATATAATTTGAATGCATTAATATTAAAAAAAATAATATTAGTGGATAACGATGGGCTAATTTAAATATAATATTTATTTATAATCTTTTAGCAAAAATGATTAATAGTGAATTCAAATTTAAATTGATTAAACTTTTAGATAGTTTACGATCTATTTTATATATATATATATATATATGAAGAGTTGTACCAGAGAAAACAACAAATAACACATAAAAAATCACCATTGGCAACCACATAAAATATCCAAAACAAAAATCACAATGCCAAGGATATATAGAGTGAATGAAGGTTATTCAAGTTAACGGACATAGTAACCAGAAAATTTCCAATCTATACATGTAACAGCCCTCGCAGAGCCATAATTCATTACTTCCTTTCCCCCTTGACATTCTCAGCTCAAACTTTCAAAAATCGATCAATGCTATTAAGGCGTGCACCTTAACGCCAGGAAAAAAAAAAAAAAAAGGAAAAAAAAGCGCCTCAAGCTCTCTCAGGCGAGGCGCATTTGATCAGGCACAAGCCTACTGCGCCTAGGCATGCTTTTTTGTAAGGCAGTAGGTGCAAAAAAAGCTCCGCTGATTGAAGTCCGCTTTAATTTTTAATTTTTAATTTTTCATTAATTGTACCTTAAATAGTAAGAAAAGTGGATAATATCAAACTTTCTAGTTCTCACTGTTAGAGTTTTCAACAACAAACATAGGACCCAAAGAGTAATGCATATTGACCAACAAAAGAAAATAAAAATTGTATGTTCTTTAAGATAAACAGGATAGACTGACGCATATCAAACATGCTATATATACATATTGCTCCTTATTTTACTCAGCCAAAGGCTTATTTTTTGCCTTGCGCCTCAAGCAATATAACTGTTCTAGCACCTACAACATGCTTGCGGCTTGACAACACTAAAATCCATTGAGGAAAGCTAATTTTTTGCCATCTGATGGAGTTTTTACAACAACTTCATTGCTCTACTTGAATTTCTTGAGCTACACTTCGAATTCAATTTTCCGCGTATCAAATAACTTCATATTTTGATCAACGCTCGGCGCAAAACTGATCAAAACCGATAAATTCAAAAACAAGAATGATGAAAACTTAAGCTGAAAGCAAAACTTCAAACTAGAGTGTGGCCATTTAGCATACCTAAGCAGCAGCAGGGAAAAGTTATTGAAACGGCATCGTATCAAAGCAAAAAAATCATCAGGAACTTCAACTTTTGAACCCAAAAGAAAAAGGAGTTTTTTAAGTTGTTAACTGAGAGAAAGAGAGGAAGAAAGTCTGACCGATGATCCAATACATAATTCAGCTCTTTGCGAGAACCTATTTATATGCCTTTTTTTTTTTAATTCCAAATTCAAATTTTATCCAAAGCGGAATATTTAAAAAAAAAAAAAACAATTACGCGTTTCTACTGTATTTTCTTATTTTTGTTTAGTTTTTAGTGGAATCAATCAAACAATTACCAAACAGATGACTCTTAGCTCCGATCTTTGTTTAAAATTTTTATTATATTTTGTACTACATAAAACATAATAATATTAATAAAAACGAAAATATATAATAAATTTAATATATTTATACACAAATCACTCGACATTTTTAATAAATATATAATAATTTGTATTATTTATTCTTTAAACAAATAATTATTTAATATTTTCATATGAGATTGGTTTATTTATTAACGGTAATTATTAACTGTTATCATTATTTATTTTGAGTAAATAATGGACAATTTACATTGAGGAATTTTTTTTAAAAAAAAAAGAACGACAACATAAAATTCTGAATCTTGAGAAAAGAATTCGGTAAACCGTAAGCGCTTATCTTAAATGGAACATTTTAAACCAAACTTTGACTAAAATATATATTTTTTAAAAAAGAAACATTGTTTTCCTAAGAATATTTTTATGCTTAAACTTAGAAGAAATCGATATAATTTTTTTTTTAATTTTGTACAGTAGAACTTTCCATTAGGTGTAAATCATTACACTCTTGCAAGTTTTTATATTAATTCGCTGCTATTTCCAGCTTCACCAATGCAATTATAATATGCTAAACTCATCGTAAATGCCATTATTACCTCAAATATAACTATCTATATATATCGAGTAAAATAATATTAAAAAAGTCAATACAATTATTAATACGATTATTCCGAAGTTAATATCATACAAATTAAAACCATAGTGTGAATCGTCATTTGTTGGTCCATTATTCGTATATGTATAAAACATTAATCTTGAGATTCAATTGAACGATGATAAATGACAAGATATTAAATCGTTCGTGTGAAAAGAGACAAAATCTCTTGTAAATTAATTATTATATTTTTTTGCCAATGATTCTTTGTGTTAAGATTCTTTGTCTTAACGATAAAACAATGTTCTTAAGACATGGGAATCTCATGTTTAAAATTTTCGGTTAAATTTGATTGACTTTATATTAAAATTATCCAATCATATTATTGATTCAATTATCAATTTATATCTATACTAATTATAATAAAAATAATTAAGTTTATGTGATAAGTTAAATGACATTAATTTAATTAAAAATTCACATAAAAATTAAATAAATTTAGTGATGTTTAAATCTTTTATTTTAAATAAAAAATTATCTATTAAAAAATTAACTATCTATTAAAAAGCTGCTCATCACTTTTTAATTTTTATTTGTCCTTTAGTTTTTTAAAAAGTATTTAATTATAACAAAATTCTCTTATTTTTAATTTAATATTTTTTAAAAAAATACATATTTTTCACAAATTCCAGTATATTTAATTTTATTTATGGATTGTTATATGTAATGTCATTTTTAATTGTATTTATAATTTTATAAAAAATATTAACTGTTTTTTTTTTTTTTGGCTATTGCCATATCTTTTTTATGTTCTTGGAATTAAATAATATTATCAGTGGTCTCGCATCGTTTACTTCTTGGATTGGAATAATTCGTTCCATCGTATTCACTGTTGATTCTTTCACATTTATCGAGATGAAGTTTCAAGAATTTCGCCACGTGTATGATTTAAAAATAGAGAAAGTTTAACGGATTGAAAAAAAAATATATTACAGCATTTTTTAAATTTTATAAAAATAATTAATTTGATATAAATTTTTTAAAAAAAATTAGTTTATTGGGTAAATTTTAAAAATTTATCAAAAAAAAGTTGATTTTTCAAAAAAGATATAAGTGATTAATCAGGCAGTTTCGATATGGGTATATAAGAAAACTTATAAATATTAAAATTAAAATTTTAAATTTAATAAATATTATTTTAAAAAAAATATTATGTAAATCAATGGAACAAAATCTTAAGTTCAAATGGATATATCTCATTAAAATAAAATCATTTATTTTATTTTTAAAAAAAATTAATAAAACTAACTAAAAGTGCATAAATAAATATAAATTCTATCATAAAACTCGTAAAATCAGACAAATTAAGATGCAAGACATGATTAAAAATGTCAATTGAGCTATACATGAATTTCACCACTTAATAAAAAAATTTGTGCTTTTAAGGCACTATTTTAACATTACTCTATATGTATTATAATATCTTCACTCAATACATTAAAAATAATAATAATTATTATTCATTATGATATTCAATAAATATTATTATTATAAATAATATATTAATTAATCTTAAAAAAGTCTGCGCCTGTCTGATTAATGAAGGCATGGAAATAATCAAAGAGCATAAGGTCAATTTTATGTTATATCTTGATTTTTGTCAAGCCTCGAACCGACATGACAAAAATAACCTAAATAATAATTTCTTCAAACACTGGGCTCATTTAGACCCTAGATCTGAAATGAAAATTAAATAGTAAATATGAATATATTCGCGACAAATATAATTAATTTTTTTAAAATTTTTTATATATTTGATGAATTATATTTTATATTTATGTTTGATATAGGGATAAGAATTTAGGTAACATAGCTTGAACCTTACAAAATTTTTTCACACAATAAAAATTTGAACCATCAAAATAGACCACAATTATCATTCAATATGATAATTCAATGCCAAAAAAAATAAAAAATAAAATAAAATAAAAACTTAAAGGTTTTATGTGCACAAGGTAAGATCTCTCTCACAAACCCTTCAGACAAAATGGTTCTCTACACTCAAAATCCGTCACTTTCTACAGTTTAAAATTAACATGAACAAATCAGGACAAACAAAAAGGGAAATGTTTGCAAAACAAGGTTTAGCTGAAAACTAAATGACCAAAGACAAGCTTTCGCTTCTATCCTGCTTCTTTACTGAACTCAGACACGAGACCGACTTTAAACGCAACCAGGCTATATAGCTCTGAAACATGAAATAACAAATGCCAAACATTATGATAGCTATTGTTTGCTGCACGTCTACAATCTTAAGCAGTTTGTTCTTCGAACATTTACGGTTCATCTTCTGCAAGCTGAACATTGAATCCGTGCTTCTATGCCTGTTAAAAAAACAAGCATAAGGAACCAATACTTTGGTCAGGATCAACAGCTAAACACAACAAATGGCTTGCAAACTTATCATTAGGTGTGAGAATAATGTAAATTTCTCATCATAGTTCAAAGTGACAAGATACAGAACATCATAATCTCCTAAACATAAACAATAAACATATAACATTCCGAAAGGAATCATCCAACAGTGATCTATCAATCATGAAAACCCAAAAGTTGATATAGACAAACACACACAGACAAACCAAAAAGAAAAAAAAAAGCAGCAGCTTGTTTGTGACGGTTTACACCAGTGCCTTAAAGTAGGCAGATTGCATGCTACAACTTTTCTGCACCCTCTACTGATGTTTTGGAAAAATGGTGGGGGCTAAATTTTTATACGGTATATACTAACACATGTTTTTCTTTCTTTTCCTTTTGTCTGCAAGGGTAGATTAATATTGAAAATGGCAGTAAATTCTGACCCATAATACGGAAAAATTTTGCATATTATTATTATTTTTATCCTTTCTATTTAGCCCCCTATCCCCCTTCCTTTCATTTCAGCAATCGGAAAAGGAATAAAAAACATATTTATATCATTATTATTTTTTTTTTACTGTTTAATTGGTAACAGATGCAAGAATACCAAACATGTCAAAATGCGATAAAAGTTTATACAGCATTAAGGTGTTCAATATTACCTTTCATTGAGGGTTTCTCATGTTTTAGCTTTTTGCTCATCTTCATTCTTCCATTCAGTATCATCATCATCCTCATCGCCCATTTCATCCCTTCCATCATTTCCAATATCATCACTTTCACCAGCTGTTTCCCATTCAGAGTCATCGGTATCCTGACCATACATGTCACCTGCATCGCCCTCACAGTGCACACCCCCAAGTTTGATAGCCGCCTCTCTAAATAACCAAGCTGCACGCATCTGCTTCTTCACTAACCGTTCAGCATAGTCGGGAACCTTATTTTGCCTCAATGAGAGATCAGGGTCATTCGACTGAGAGCATTCGTTTATGAAGAGAATGGCATCTAATAAGCTCTCTTTAGCTAAACCAAGCATGTCATAAGCCTGAGCTCTTCTCCATAGGCTTTTCGCATGACGGTTCGGTGGGTTATGAAGACATAATGCACGTGTAGCATCGCTTATGGCAGCCAAGGGTTGCTGCAATAAAAGATGACACTGAGCTCGATTACTGTAGAGAACAACTCTCTCTTTCTTGGACCTCATTGGACACAACGATAATGCTTCTGAGTACTTTGATGCGGCTCCGGATATATTTCCTGACGAGAAAAGAGAGTTTCCTTCCAGCTTGACTACTAAAGCAGCAGCCTGTTTAATATGGAGGTCTTCCTTTGGTATATTCTTTTCCCATTTCAATCTCTGCCTCGAACTTAATAGTTCTTCGATCAGTTCTTTCGTACGGTTACTAAGAGAGCTGCGTCCTGTCCCTTGTGATTGAATACATTCCTGAAGAACATTAACAATGGAATCTCCAAGCTTTTTGTGATCACCCAGAGTCGTAATCTCTGCAAGGTCTACAAGAGCAGGTACTGCCTTATCTATCACCTGTATAACAAATGAAGACAAACAAGTATACAGTTAAATTTCTTACTGAGATAAGGCTCTCTATCAAAGATTGTTGTATCAACATATTTAAACTTATTCTCAGACTTCGGCTGGCAATTTATTCGAGTGTCGATCTCTAACTTCAGATCTTAAAATAGACATACAGTACATTTTTAACAAGTGAACTATGACGTGGGCGCTGCTTCGCTAGCTTAAGTAATATCAATATAGATTTGCATGCTTTATAATTTGTGAGGTATCAGGATTCTTTATCTCTGATAAATTAGAAGACATTACAACCACCAAAATGGGGGCATAACTCTGAGCACCTAGATTGCATTTACAAGACAAAAGAAATGATATGACTCAAAAAATGGGAACTCAAGGTAAAACACGACAACACCGAGGAAGTATTACATCTCCCTGACACCAGTAGATTAGGCTTAAAACTATGTGCCATAACAACAAAACCTATTTCCCAAATGTTAAAGAATTCAACGTATTTCTTTTCAACACCCAATGGTGCCTTATCAGATGATACTGATTCAGTGATTCTTCACAAGAACAAAC
The DNA here is from genome assembly GCA_038381775.1 of Adansonia rubrostipa. NCBI lineage: Eukaryota > Viridiplantae > Streptophyta > Magnoliopsida > Malvales > Malvaceae > Adansonia > Adansonia rubrostipa. Next base: position 9,923,550 of record JBBYHM010000013.1, read on the forward strand.
ATGAGGATGATCACCATAAGCTGGTGGATATGGCAGATGAAATAATGGAAAAGGTGATATGAAATTCAAATAAATTATGGAAGCATGCATGCTTAACGATTTAACTCAAATTCCGTTGAAGGAATAGAGTAAGCGGTCACGGATGAAGAGCACTGTCAAAGAGAGCTCAGTCACATAATGTGGTAATAAAAGGAAAAGACAACTCGCATGGTATTAGAGTCTCAATCCTTCTACATCAATATGGCATTTATATTAAATTTCCTCTCACAGATAATAGGAGAAATATATACCTTATGACATGTGCTTGGATCTTGAAGCAACCAAAGAAGACAATCAATAGCCATATACTGCCAATCATCAGATGAGCAAGCAATATTAATCAGTGCTTCAATAATGCCAGGACAGCTAGCAACGGGTCCCCTACCAAGCTTATGATGACAGATTGTTCTTAACAAACCAATACCAGCAGGTGAGTTTTCATTAACAAGCCCACCCCACATTCCTGGTAGTTTTACAAGAAATTCGGGTTTGCATATGGTGGGAAGAAACTCGGGCTTGAATGCGTAGCAATTAATGAGTTGAAGGGACCAACATTGCAGCTGACTAGCCCATTCTTCAGCCTTTCTTGACTCCATTTCAACACCACCCATACCACGAGTAAGCAGATCACAGTGATAACTTAGCCTTCTATCAACATACTGGTAAAAATGAGAGTAAACTATTTCCAGTGAACTCATTGCTAGCTGAATGGCGACCTCGAGAATTTCTCCATGACTTGCTACAGCAGTAAAAGTGCTTGTATAAGTAGCCAAGTGTCCTAGAGCTCGTACGGCGACTCTTTGTTCAACCCAAGTCAATCTCCCTCTCAAAAGCTCAACCAAGGGAGGAATTACACCAGCATGCACAGCACTTTCTGCAAACTCTTCCATGTTCATGGTGTAGGATCCAATAATATGTGCTGCATAATAAGGAATGTATATATTTTGGTCATGAGAAAGCCAGCGGCGGTTCTTGAGACCCTTCCATATTAGAGCAGACATACACTCAAAAATCCCCAACTCAATGAATTCAGGATCATTAGGATGCGCCATTGCAGTATTCCAAAGACCACTGATAGGAAGAACTTGACCATCATCATCTTGAGAGGGAAGATCCCTAAAGAATTTCAAAATGCTGGCTCTGCGCTTACTTGGGTTTCCTTCCTTCATGACACAGAAAAAGCACCCTGGGTACTGACAATCAGGAGATACCTTATCCATGTTCATATTGTTATCGGCATAAGATTCTTATGGCATCACCTCATGGGAATTCATATGGAAGCCTCAAAACTGCATAAAAATGATGAATTGAATAAGCATCTAACTTACAAAGGAAGAAATTTTTTTAAACTACGTCATTGCAGCAGAAGTAAGAAAAGACACAGAAGCTTCACTCTCTGGTAACGGCAAGTATGGGTATCCATATTTACCATTATGAATCTACAAATTGTTTCATTAAAAAGCAAATCCAGCACTCTTTGGTGTCATTTAGACATGTTAATGAAGTTGCCAATGATTCAGAATACTCACTATTTCCACAAATTACTCTAATTCTTTTCAAATGAAAATCGAGCACCTTGGATGAAACAATCAAATACGAGCTCTAGGTTAAAATTTCAAATTTTAACAGCTTGCATTGTCCTCTTAGATGACAATTTGCCTAATTCCCAAATTCAAACGAACTCTATCGCTTTTTTTGATATCTACTAGATTTCATTTAGCATACATCCCAACCCACAATTCCAAAACTGTTGTACTATAGCCCATAAGCACGCAGCATAGATCACTTGTCCTTTTCAGACTATGTAAACTGATAATGACCAAAACCAGCTCCTTTGTCAACTAGCATCTTTGACAATCAACATTACATACAAATCGTGTTCCTCTCGAAACTGAAAGTACCTTCTAACTTCCTAGTCAACAGAACATTCAATTGGGGTTAAAAAAAAAAAAAAACTAATTGCATGGAATAAGACTTTTTAAGCGTTTGCATTCACTTCCAATACCAACTAAACAAAACAAAAAAAAAAAAAAAATGAACTAAGCAGAATAATTCCATTACTTCTCTAAAGTCCAAGACAAAAAATAGTGCTGCAAAATCATTTCGATCAGTTTACAAGAATATTAAGATAGTAGTATCTCCATTGAAATCAATCCAAATTCAAAAGCACAAAATGAACATCATGAAATGAACAAACATAATAGAGATGGGTTATTCTCACGTCACCTACCACATTTTGCAATCACTTGGATCTAAAGCATAATGCTTTAATTACGAAAATTAATCACATCAAGTTCTCAATTAAGATCCCAAATTCCCAATTAAACAAAAAAAAATACACTCAAGTAATCAAACAATCCAGTGTAAAAAAAACAAAACGCAGAATTTATTCTTTCAAAAATATATCTTTAAAAGACCAATCCTTAGAAGTTAGTATGAGCAGTTGAAGATAACACTAGAACACTCTAAGACTTAACAAAAAAAGAGCTTTAGAACAAAAAAAAAAAAAAAGCAAAACCAGAAATAGGAAAAGACAAAGAAAGGAAGATGATACCTGCGAAGAATCAGTTACTGAAAAAAAAAAAAAACATTAAAAGGCTTTTCCTTTTTTTTTTTTTTTTGGTAAAGCTTTCAGTTCTTTGCTCAAAATGTGAGCTTTCAAGAACTTAGAGAGAGAGATAATAGTAACCCAAAACTATGGAGAAGCTTTTGTTTTATGTTTTTTTTTTTTCCCCCCTTTTTTCTCTTATGTTTGGGTTTGGGTTTGGATTCAGACAGAGCGAAGTGAAGAAGATCTCGCTATGTCTTCGCTCCTGTAATGAAAACTTGAAAATCAAAATTAAAAGGGAAAGAAAAAGGAAAACAATATTAAAATAATACTGTTTTAATGCAATTGAGAAAATACTCTTTTTTTCACCAAAAACATATGTAATTTTTCACGCGCTGCGGGTCCCACTGAAAGTGGATATTAAAGAAGGTTTTGATTGGGTAGTGCTGAGTTGGTTAGGGTGTAGCGCGTCAAGGAGTTATATGGAAAGTATTTTTCTTTTAAATGGGCCAAACTTTATTTTCCCTTTTTTTTTTCCTTCCTTGATTGGATTATTAAATTGATATATTTAATTATTTGCAATGGCCCCATATTCTTACACTACTGACTATTTTTATTTTTTTTTAGTTGCATATGATTCCTATTTTTGCCGTAATTTATATTTATTTATTTTAATTATTTTATTTTATTTTATATTTTATTTTACGTAAATTATATAATTAAATTTTTTAAATTAAAAATATTTAATTATTTATTTTATGTATAAAAATTTTAACTTTTAAAAATAAAAAAGATTATACACTTAACCGATATAATATAAAATTAATTTAAAATTTTATATCATGATAAATACGATTATATATTATTAAACTTGATAATTAATTTATTAAAATATTAATTATATAGTAAAATTATTATGAATAAGTGTAAAGACACTTGAAATGAAATCTAAATTTACATGTTAACAATAATACACTTCTAGCTATTAAAACATAAAATTAATTATATATAAATATAAATCAATTTCTCACTCGGATAATAACTATCTATAATAATAACATTATATTCTAATATAGCAACCAATAACTTATTCATCATATTTAATATATTAATATTATTATATATTAACGTTCAAACAAACTCTCAAAACACTTGTTAATAGATATTTATGTCAAAAATTCTTGATTTGCCATTTCCATAAGTACACAATTGACAACTAAAAGTTCTATATTATCATTATCAGTAGTTTTCTTCAAAAGTCATGGTAAAGAAATTGTTTTTAAACAAAGATAATAAAGTTTTTTAAACTTTGTATAAATAATCTATGTAGATATGAGAACATATAAAAAAAATTAATAAATTAAATTATCATAATTACCATTATATAAATACATGTGAATTATATAAACTTATTTGTTGAGTATAAAATCTTTTTATGTTGTGTATATGACAAGCAATAATCACGAAAAAAAATCAGATTCTGTTAAAATTATAGTATTGCTCAAAATAATTAATAAAAACTATTTAAGCTTTTAATTTTTTTTTGTTTGATTGATTTAATAATAAATGTTTTTTAGGTGAAGAAATTAACGCGATTTCTATACTTTTAAGTGCATAATAAATTCATTCGAAAAATGCTGGTCCAAACCAAACGGTAGAAAATAAATTTATGAGATTTTTTGGAATATAATCCTTGACTTTGGCCTCTCAAGGACCCAAGCTTCAATATCTTTATCAAAAAAAAAAAAAGTTAATGTAATTCAATAACTAGTTGGTAGGAAAAATTAATGGCATATATATTACAAATGTGAATGATAAAAGTTATGATAATTTAAAAGAAAATGTAAATATTAATATTTAATATTGAGCTTTTGAAGATAAAAAGAGACTTATGGTTTAGGATTGTTGATTTTGACTTGAACAACTAAAGATAATTGCAAGGTTTGTTTAAAGATTGGACCTATATTTAATTAAATTTGAATAATTTTTTTTTAATTTGATTTAAATCATGGTTCAAGTTTTTGGATTTACTTGAGCTTTAGGCAAAGATTTAAAAGAAAAAAATCAAGTTACAATTTGATCTAACTTATGAATAGATATGTACAATACATTTATTTTACAAGAATGTAATAAAGTTATAGTGGAATAATTATTACGTAGGAATAGAATAGGTTTGAGATCGAAAGTAATAGTTACAGTACAAGTTTGGTTTAATGGAATAGAATACAATGAGATTTAAATCTTCGAAAAAGGATTCAAATCCTTTAGAGCAATTTTGTATTCTTGCTAATGGTAGAATAACTATTCAGTGAAGGAGGTGTAGACTAGCTATTCCATTCTTAAGCAAAATAAGGTCGAAATCGACTATTCACGAAATAAACATTCAATGAACTAAATGATTGTACTATAACATGCTGAATCAACTCATGATAAAAGAATTATTACAATGAATCAAATACATTGTTAATACGTAAGACGCGCATCCACCACAAGGATTGATGAGTCGAACGGAAAAATTCAGTTCATTCAACGAAATTTTGAATGGTTGCATTCTTTTTAACAGTGAAAACAGGATGAAATAATTTTTCTTTTTTTTAAAAAAAAAAGAGATTTTTTTAATTTTAATAAATGTGTGCTCGTCTCGCTTATCTTAATAAAATTAGCCTGTAATATTTTTATATTGATACTTAAGCACCGACATATCTTCACATGAGGGACTATATTGGGACTTCCACACTGTTTAATGTTTTTAATTGTAATGGTCCAAAAATATTTGTGAAATAATTTGAACCCATAATGCAAATCTGACATGGGAATTCATCAAAAGGATCCGGTTAAACCCGTTAACGATCCTTTTCTTTTTTTAGAATTTTTTTTTACATTTAATCAATTATTTTTATAAAATTTAAAAAATATATTGTAATAAATATACATTTTTTTATCTATTTTTAAACCTTTAACCGATGCCTAAAAATACTCTTTCTAACATTCCCATCATCGAAAGGGAAGATTCCTTCATCATGAAAATAGTTTTTCCCTGACCAAAGAAAATGTGTTAAAGCATTAATAAGTTATGGTTTTCAAAGGAAATATACAGAGGACACATGCAGGCAATGGAACATAGATGGCTGGGGGGGAGGGCAAACTAAACAGTCAACTCCAGGATCCTTCTTGACTAGATGTATAATAGTCATGAGTTAAGCTAAAAATCTTTAAGTTTATTTTTTATTTTTTTTTAGTATTTTTAAAATTCGTTACTGATTTAACTATCAAACACATAGTATAAACTCTGACGTCCTCTTAACCGACCCTTGTTTCCATTTCGTGGCTATTCTCCAGCCTCCTTGCCTTATCTTGACCAATAAACCCCATCAGCAAAGCTTCCTTGCCTTCTCTTGATCACCAAGAGACCACCAGCCAGCTCAAAAAATCCATCAACAATTATCATGCTGCTTTTTTTCATCATTTCCATGCGACAATGGCAAGATCCAAATAGATTTCAAGCCAACTAACTAGTCCTGTCCTGTATTAGGTTGTCTTGTCTTTGTTATAGAACTTGAAAGCCATGAAATTAATAATACCAGTCTCTTCCATTTTTTTATGTGAAAGTCTTTTTTCATTTTGTAGTTAGTTTGTGCAACTGCAAGCCATTAAAAACTATGGTTTGGAAGGTGAAAAAATAAATAAATATTTAATGGCAATTTTTTGTATTGTACTTCAAAGTACTTTTTTTTTTTTTTTGGAGACAAATGGGGGCCCTTGGCTATGGTTCATATGTTTTTGGCTAATGAATTTCTCATCCCTTTGCTTGTATGCATGAAAGAAAGAGAAAGAGAGGGGATAACCTTTCCATGTCTTCTTCAATAATAAATAAATTTTTTATTTAAATTTAATTATAAAAAATATATAAATATTGATATAAAATCATCTTTGAAACAGACTTGATCAAACTAGGCTCCATCAATATATTTTAAACCAGCTTGAGCAAACCCAACCTCAACCCAAACACTAATTTTATATCTTTTTATCTATATATTATATTTTTTCAGTTCCATCTTAAGTAAATAGGGGCATAATAATCTTTTAAATATTTATTTTATTATTTAAAATGAAATATTTATTCCTAATTTTTTTTTTTACAGTTTTTTTTTGTCTTTCAACATAATGAATTTTTTCACCCATATTTGGCATTTGCTTACCTTTCAAAATTTGTAACCATCTACCTTATTTTTATGTAATTTTTTTTTCTTTAGTTTTAATTGTTATCAGTTATATTTTTGGAATTGTTTATAAACAGTCTTCAAACCTCATAATGTTTCAATTTTCTCTCATTTTTTTATAATTCTATTGTAAGTTTACCACTCCTTTTCAATAATTTTTTAGATTTCACAAGTTTGGATTCATGGCATTCTCAAATCAAACCTAGATTCTTTCAATTAGCACCTTAGAAATTCATTTTGTATTTCTTTTGATTTCTTAAAAAACTTGTTTATATCTTATTTTTATTATTTAAAATTTTAACTAACAGTAGTTTAATTTAAACAAAATAGTTTATATTTTGGTTCGCTAATTTAATTATTTTAAATATTTTTCTTTTAAAATTTTTAATTTTTTTCTTTTTATCTAATTGCTATGTTAATTATTTAAATTCCTATTTAAGTTTACTATTTTAGTTATATTTATTTAATTATATATCTATATATTTTTGTTATATCTGTATTTAATTTCATCTATATATTTTCAGCTACTAAATTGAGTAAATGGGATTAAATTAGACTTTTCATCTAACTATTTAATTGATATTAGCCATTCCTATTTACATCATAACCATTATATTTATTTATTTTGTTTAATTTTATATCTATATATTTGCTATATCTGTATTTAATTTCATTTATATATTTTCAGCCACTAACTTGAGAAAATAGCAGTAAATTAGGCTTTTCATCTAAGTATTTGATTGATATTAACCCATTCCTATCTACATCATAACCATCATGAATTTTTACCCACCTTTTCTATGAACCCTAATTCATATGTTAAACATATATGTTTTGCATTAATTATTTAGTTTTAAGTTAAAGGGAGCAAAGAGGCAAACTAATGAGAGAGAATTGGCAAAATCAACAGATAAATTTTTTTTTTGGGGGGGGAGGGGGATAATTGTGTAATGCAAAAAGTCTCTCTCCCTTACTTATCCCCAGGTTGATGATTATAAATGATGATTAATTAAATGCTCAGTTATTATGGAATCTACATCTTTAAAGATGAAAAATCCAAAAGAGAGGAAAAAAAGATATCCATTGAAATTGTTACTTTAAATTTGTTCTCTATAATTTTTACACATTTAATTTAATTATTATAATATAAATTACAATATAAGATTTAATTATCATATTTTTTCTCAATAATGTGGGTGACTATATCTGACCATAATTATATGAATGTTATTAACTTCAAATACTTTAATGAATTTTCTTCATAAGTTAGAAAATAAAGACCCATTTAATTGTAACTTAAAGTCATTTTAATTAATTAGAACTTTATTACTATTTTATTATTTCAAATTACCCTCTGTGTTGGATATATAAAAAAATGAATATATTTTATGCATTTGCTTTTTTCATTTCTGTTTGCTATTTATGCCCCATTATATTTTACCCCTTTTTACTACGAAACTCTCAACATGTTTAAAAAAAAAATAATGTGTTTTTGATGAATTGTTTCAAATTTAATGACATATTAAACTATTATCTCTTTTGTAAAATTCAATGGATACGAAGTTTTTTGGTATACCTTTCATGTTTTTTTATGTAGTTAACATAAACATTAATGGGACTTTCACACTGTTTAATATTTTTAATTCTAATGGCACAAAAATATTTGTGAAAAATAATTTGAACCCATAATGTAAATCTCACACGGGCAATCATCGAAGGATTCGGTTAAACCGTTAACTATCTTTCCATTCTCTTTGAAAAAAAATTACTTAATCAATATTTTTACGAAATTTAAGAAAAATATTATTACAATTATATATATATATATATATATATTAAATTTTTGGACTTTTAATCAATGCTATAAACTCCCTTAACATTTCCCATCATCGAAAGGCAAAAAGAAGCTGTGAGATGAATTCATAATGCAAATAGTTTTTCCCTAAAGTGACCAAAGAAAATATATTAAAACATCAATCATGGTACTGTTATAACCATACCAGTTACGCATTTGAAAAAAAAATTGACATTTATCTGTAACTAATTTTTTCACATAGCGCACAAGCAGACAAGCAATGACCAGAGATGGCTAGCACGCAAACCAAGCGTTCAACAATAAGATTCTTGACTATACGCATAAAAGTTGTGAGAGTAAGCTAAAGATTATTAAGTTTATTTTTCATCGTTTTCTCCTTTATTATCCTCAATTTTTTATTGATTTAAGCGGCAGAACGTATATCGAAGTGCAACCTCCAACGCCCTTTTAACCAAACCTTGTTTTCATTCTATTCTCCAATTTCCTTGCCTTCTCTTGACCAAGAAGCAATCAGCCAGCTCAAAAATCCATCAAACAAAGCTTCCTCGTCTTCTCTTGATCACCAAGAGACCATCAGCCAGCTCAAAAATCCATCGACAATTATCACTCTGCTTTTTTCATTTGCATGAAACAATGGGAAGATCCAAAGAAATTACAAGCCAACCAACGAGTCCTGTCCTGTCCTATATTAGGTTGTATTGTCTAGTTATAGAACTTGAAAGCAAGCCATGAAATTAATAAAACCAGTCTCTTTCATTTGGGAGTTGGTATGTGCAACTAACTGTAAGCCATTAAAAACTATATGCGGTTTAGGGTGCTGAAGGTGGGATATGCTTTTGATAGAAGATGAAAAAATAAATAAAAATAAAAATTTGATGGCAATTTTTATAGCAATTTTTGTATCGTACTTCAAAGTACTTGTATGGAGACAAATGGGGAACCTTGGCTATGGTTCTTATGTTTTTTGGCTAATGAATTTCACATCCCTTCGTTTGCAAGCGTGAAAGAACGAGAAAGAGAGAAGGTAACCTTTCTAAAGTTTCAAATTCCATGTCTTCTTCAATAATCAATAAAAAGTTTTTTTAAAATTTAAATTCAATTATAAAAATATATAAATATTAATATAAAATAATTTTTAATATTTGAGAAAGTGAAACGGTTTTTTCAAGCTTGAAAAGTCAATCAAAATCCTAAATAAGCAAATTCTTTTCTAATCGAACTTGTCTTGACAAATGTAGTCTGCACCATAATAATATTAATTTTAAGGTAAACCAAAATAATACCTCTACTTTATCGTTTCAATTTTTGTACAAACTCGTACTGACCCGTATTAGTCTGTACCAATCAATGCTACAACATAATAATTGGTCAAGATTTTGATTTTGATTTTCATTTAAAAAAATAACTTATTTGATTTTCAAACCAATTTCTATTTTTTTCTGTCTTCATCATTCTTAGTTTTTTATAATTATATTTAAAAGTAAAATATTTTCGTTTGATCATATTATTGAATTTAATTAATAATAACTTACCATACTTTTAAAAGTATTATATTTATTTGATTTTTAAAATTTTAATATTAAATATTTATAATTTTAAAAGTTATATTTATATATGAACATATATATACGTATTATAGAAGTGTATTTGCATATGTATATAACACACTTTCTAATGAATTTGAAATAGATTTTATATATATAATATTTAAAAAATATTGATAAACTCAAAATAGTATGTAAAAATATTCAGATACCAATGAATACTAATATCAAGAAAAAATAATATATTTACCGGTAATATACTAACCACCTTAGACTCAATCTGTTTTAACTTATGACAAATTATTGGTGCTATTCTATTGGGTTGCAACCTGTCAAATTATCAATCTTGGATTTATGTTACCATTTTTTTTTTCATTTCTTCATAGTTCTTATTCCATAAAAGATTATTGAGCTTAGGTGAGAAGTTGGGACTTGCGATTTTTCATGTACTTTATTCTTTTTCCGGGTTATGCAATTTTCCTCGTATATATTCTCTAAATCAACTGGTATTTGTGATCAACAGTTTGATTATTATCACAAATTTAATTTAAAACGAATAATAAAATAAAAATTTTTTACGCTTTTAAAACTTGATATTTTTCAAATTCAAATTAGATTTAAATAGCTCAACCCTATTCAAAGGAATATTATTGTTCTCCCCGCAAACCTGATTAGATATAACATAAAATCAGCATGAAATGTTGTAACCAATTACAAAAACATTGTCATTAATGATCGAGTTACTTGGAAGATATGAATCATCATCAATCTCTCCAAAAACAAAAAGTGCCAACTGCTTTGCCATTGTGAGTCTTGTCTGAGTTCTTCAAACGAAGTTCATTGTTAGCTGTCATGTTATATAAATCCACAATAAATTCTTTTTTTGGTTTGTCAACTTTAATGCTCTGAGAACGGAGATTCGAACCATGCTTCAAGTAGCGAGAACATGCACAATTATTAAGCCAAATGCTTGAATGCAATGCACAATAAAATTTTAAATCTAGATTGAAATGAGAACAGAAAATAAGGTTTTTAATTAAAAGTTAAAACTTGAAATCTCTCAAAACTTCTTAAATACTTACGGTGTGTTTGATTTGCCAGAATGAAATAGAATAAGAATAAATAGTTATTCGACGGAAATAAAATAAAATAAAATTAAATATTAAATAGTTTGGTTGATAGAATGTAATAAATATGTAATAGTTTTACATTGTTTGGTTGGGTAACATAATATTAAGAAATAGATAAAGAATAATTATAAAAGGACCTTATCACCCTTGATTTAAATCAATAATATATTATAAATATTATTAAACATTTATATAATTTAAATTAATTGTATTATTAAATTAGAAAAAAAATTAACAAAATTATTTATCAAAATATTTGCATAAATATTTTTTAAAAAATATTATTTAAAACTTAAAACTTAATATTTGTAATCATTTCTTTTATTTCGGACTACTTGGTTTTTGTTTTAGTAAGACCCAGGAAACAAAAGCAATAACATGTAGCATTGATAGCCCAATATTTGAGCAAGCTTGGACTCTTAAATTTGATCAAACCGGTGAGCCTTGGACAAACAAACTAGGCTCCACCAACACTTTCAAACGAGCTTGAACAAATTATTTGAGACCCAACCTCAGCCCAAATATTTAATATACATCTTTTAATTATTATATATATATATATATATATATATATATATATATATATGTATGCTTTATATGTTTTGGAAATTTTCCTTTTTCATATTATCTGTGAAATTTTGGTAGATTTGTTAGATCATATGATTCTTGATTGAATCAAAATAAGCTTATCAAACCATACCAAATATATATATATATATATATATGTATATATAATAATAAAGCCTATCAAAAGTGTCTTTGAATCTTGTATAATTTATTTATTTAGTTTCCACCAAATTTGTATTTGTATGAGAGGTTTTAACTTATTTCTCCCCTTCTTTCTATAATTTCATCTCTAACTTCTTGTTATATCATAACACCAATTTCTTTAAGCCAACAATTGGATAATTTGCAGCACTTATTTCTCATTTTGAAGCTAATTATTATATGCAAGCCTAAGATAATGCCAGTACATACATACATATTGTATCATACTTGTACATGATCATGTTCATATGGCTCGCACGAGACTATATATAGATAAAAAAAAAATTAAACTGAAAATTGAATCGATTAAACCTCTAATTTTAATTCAATAAATTTAACTGATAGACCGATTCAACTATTGAAGCTTTCCCGCAAGAGCAAGGCAGACCTCGGAGAATAACATGCAACTGTCAGTAATTGTCTTGAATTATGACCAACTATTCTAGTCCAATCAAATGGCGGTGGAGGAGGGAAAAGGGTAGAGAATTGATGAAGGAGAACACTGAAGCAAGCGGCGCCGATTCATATGAAAAAAAAAAAAAAAATTCAAAGTTTTGGGGGTCTATTTGCTAACCTGCTGAAATAATTCTGCTGATTGAAAATTAAAATTTTTAGCAATTTTATTTTTTAAATGCATTTGATAACTAATATTTAAAACTATTTAATAGAATATTTTAGTAAAAAAGTATTGAAAAGTATAAGTAGATAACAGGTGACTGACTAGTTAATACAGAACACATTCGGTTATTTTAATTTTTTAAGATATATATTATCCTTTTAAATAGTTTATGTTTGCTAACTTTTTTCATCTTTTCTTTCTCTAATTGAATTTTTTTTATAAAACCTTAACTTTCAAATTGAATAATCAAATCGAGGTAAGAATTTTTTATATTTTTATTTTAATAATTAAATTTATCTTGCTGATTTAGTGTTTCTTAATTCTTGATCTATAAATGATTTTTCCAGGATTTTTTTTTCTTTTAAATTTCTTGTTTAATCTTGTTTCTTTGTTTTCAACATCTTGTTATATAATCTTAAAAGTAAACAATGCAGCATGTATAATGTAAAATAAGTTATCAGAGTCTTATCTATTATTGATAAAAGTAATGAAACCTGAGATGTATAAAACTTTAACTATTAAACGCCAAATATTCAATTTTTGTTTTTAAATGCAAAACTATTAGGGAAAAAAAAAAACCTGAAGACTAGGAACAGAATAGGAAAATCAGGGTATTAATTTTTTTAATAAAATTCTCTTATTTTTTTTATATGAATGTGGGTTCCTACTTAACAACTTGGAAAATGGGTTGGAGTTAAGATCATAGACATTACAGTTGTTTACTAAATAATATTGGTTGCACAATTTTCATAATGGTAATGCATGATATTGGTTGCCAGATTTTCGTAATGGTACTCACCTTTGTCCAATAAAACAAGTATTCAACCACGTACATGCTAAATTAATAAATATGATTAAACGATCTTTCGGAGTTTTAAAAGCAAGTTTTCGAATTTTGAAAAGAATGATGTTATATCCATTTTTAATACAAAGAAACATTGTTATTGTTTGTGTAGCTATACATAACTACATCAAAAATTGCCATTAAAGATGCTTTCTTAGAGCATGCTAATAATGAAGATGAAGATAATTCGAGAATGCATCAACATAATTCTGAAAGTTTACCACAAGTTGGAGGGAGGTTGATCAAATTTGTATGATTAATTTAAGAGAGCAATAGCAAATCAACTACAAAATAATCTAAATTAATTACTTTACTATATTTAAACATTTTTTTTAGATTCATGATATTTTTTAGTTAATAATTTAATTTTTTTTGTCAAATATTTCATGTTTATATTCAAATTATATAGAGTTTGGATTTAATTGTTTGAAATAACATAGAGTTTAATAAAAATATGGGTAAAAATGTTATTATATTTGTTTAAAACATTTCCTTATTTTAAATTTATGATATTTTTATATTTAATAGTTTAATTTTTTAAAAATATCTTATTTATGTTCAAATCAAAATATTTTATATAGAATTTGACTTTAATTATTTGAAATAACATAGAGCTTAGTAAAAGTACGAGTAAAAATGTAAAATAGAAAATATTTAAGAACTTAACATTTACATTCATCAAACAATATATTTATATTTAGCATTTAATTTTCAATAACATATTAAATAATATTTGTAATTCAAATTCAGTAGTTATAAAATTTAATAATAAAAATTTAACATCTAATTTGTCAATTTATTAAACAGTACCTTATATTTGACACTCATATGCCTATCAAGGGGCTTAAAAAATGGGTTAAAAGAGGTCCAAATCAATCTTTCACAATCAGGCCAAAATTTTGGATTGAAAAAGGTCTGGTTCAATTCATCAAATTGGGTTAAAAAAGCCTAAAAATAATATAACAATTATGATGTCAATTTTATTAGGTTTTTTTTCGATTTTTCGATTTTCAATTTGTAAGTTTTTATCGGTTCTTTTTGGATTAATAATTTTTTAATTTTATGTAAGATATTGAATTATCGAACCAATTGATTTCTGTTTAAACTCTCTATTTCGATCTTTTTAATCACTGTATGTAGTGTTCAATTAACTGTTAACTATAAAGAGTAATTAAGATTTATTAAATTTATATTTTAGAAAATCATTTTTCATTTGATGTATTATTGATTTGTTATTCTTGCTGAATTTAAGACAAGCAATATATTAATTATTCTTTTTTATAAATAGCACCCTTAATCAATAGCTAAAAAATATTCTCTAGCATTTTCTATGAATATACATGCATAAACATAAAGATATATTTACTTGCACTAACGTAAAATTAATTTTTTTAATTTTTATATGATTCATATTTTTCAATCCACTATTGTATTTCATATATATTTATGTAGATTACAAGTAAATTAAAATTATTTAACTAATTATTTGATGTAAAAAAATTAATGCTTGAACTATATATAAAAAATGATATCTCATTGATTTAAAACTTTTTATGCATAGTGACTATGGCTATGTTGTTGAAAATTTAATGATCAATTTATTTAAATATCAATCATATATAAAATTATAAAAATTTATAAATTAATTAATTTTATTTATTTTTTATTATATATAAACATAAATTTAACTAACATTTATCAATGAAAATAAAAAATGGAAAGGAAAAATAGTTTCTTTACCATACTGATCGAGACCAGACCACAATCACCACACGAGATGATCCTTGGTTTAGTGAATTTGAAAATGGCCCTAGGTGTAATAGGACCCCCAGTTACTTCACGCGATCGTACAATGAGGTGCTCCCCGCCGGTTCGAGGAACGATGCGACCCAGGTCGGATAGCAGATTATTTTAGCTTTTATATCGATTTATATTAGTCGTATTAATTTATACTAATTTAAGTAGTTAATATCAATATGAATTAGCTCGCATAAGTTGATATAAGATTTTAATTTAAAAAAAATTAATTATTTGAATTTTAAAACTAATTTTTAATATTTTTTATTTTGATCATTTTTATTTTTTTCGTAGTTACATTTAAAAATAAATTATATTTATTAAATTTGACGATCGTAACCAATAATAATTTATTTTATTTTTACATACTTTATACTTATTTATTTATTATTTATAAATATTTATAGTTAATATTTTAAAATTTATATTCACATATAAAAAAATTTTAAAATTTATGACATAATATTTAAAAAATATATCAATAAATTTAAAATAATATATTTAAATATATCAATATTAATATATAATAATACTAAAACAAAGTTGATAAATATAGTTATATGATACAGGTTAATTTGACCTTTGCCAACCAAAATTATTGAAAAGAATCTTTCCTTCGGCACGTCTCACCAAATTGAGTGAAGAAACAATTGCCTTGTCCCCTTGATTTCCCCCGCTCTAATCAAAGTCATGCCAAAGGGGTTAAAAATGTCATTGTACAAAATTAAATAGTCCAGATCCCAATTAAACCAATTTTGATATTCCGATAATGACATTTAGTGGGACGTGTATGTTATTTTAGAATTTTGTCACTTAGTTTAGATGGTTGAGATTTCATCATCTAATTGTCTAATCAATGACGAAAATGAAATCAACCGGGTCCATGGTTTTGGTTTTGGTTTTGGTTTTGATTTCTATTTTTTTCAGTTTACTGTACAACCTGCTTCAATGGAAAACTACTCGTATCTAACACAGAAACATAAAACTGCGGTCAAGAAAAGACACGTAATCACTTTACTGTCGGCTATACGAGAAGCCAGGCAGTCACCGACGCATAACATTAAGACCCCTTGGGCCCCATTATTCAAAATGACCAAAATGGCCTTCGATCTGCGTTCGACATTTGAAAACGAGTTAAGTAAAGTTTATTATTATTATTATTATTATTATTATTATATATAAGCATCTAGTTTAATGATGACCCTAATTTTTTACTTGAGGTGTTAGAATTTGTTTTCAATTAAAAATTAATAATAAGTTATAATTTGGATAAACATTTTATTCAAGAAATCTTAAAATTGTTAAAAGCTTTAATTTAAATTTAATAAAAATTTAAAGTAAAATAAATAAAGAGAGGTCAAAATGTCCAAATTAAAAAAATTATATTATTAATAAAAAGTGATTAAATTAATATTATAAATTAATTAGATATCAACTGAATCAATAAAAAAATAATATAAATAAAAATACAATAAAATATAATTTAATATTTTTTTAAAAAACAAAACACTCTCATCACTCGTGTAGTTAAAAAACCACTATCTTTTCATAAATTCGACAACTATTTAACCTTTTATTCTTTTAAAAAATATTTGATTTATTATTTATTATTTATCTCTCACTACATTCAAAGTTTATTTTTTAATTTTTTATGGTAAATTGTATTTCATTAGTATTAAAATATTTTATTTTTTACAGAATCAGTACTCTTTATCTCCTCTTTACAATTAAATTAATCAATCTAAAAAAAATAATAAAATTACTTCAGAAAAAAAGTATCAACACTCTAATATATAATTTTTTATATTTTTTTCGAATGACATATTGTGACGAGCATTTCACGTACAATTGTATTTGCTATAAGAGGCAGTGGCATTAAAACGACTTAACAAGGCAACAATTCTTTTAATAAACAATTGTATTATAGATAAATAAATAGCTATACCTTTACATCCTTTTATCTTGTAAAGTCAATACCTTTTGGAATCGTTTGATGTCCCTGCATAAACTATAGTTTTGTTGAGAACATTTCTTAATAAAATTCATGTAAAAATTTAAAATAGTAACTTTGTTCGTTTAAATTTATTCTTTAAAATTAATAAAATAAATGAAGAAATAAAATTGATTAAAGATTTATTTAAATCTTCAGATAATATTTAGTGCTAATGGTCCTTTTTTATCCTACGACTGTAAGTACCATTTGGATGGCACTTTTCGATGTGATTTTAAGTGGGAATGGGTTCAATGGACAAGTGCTGAGTCTTGTTTAAGGTCCTGGACCATGATGCCCAATCATTCCTTTTCTCGTCTCCTAAATTATCTGCAATGTACATTTTTTCCGCTGTTGCTTTTGTTTTTAGTTTTTAAATTTGTTTATTTTATTATGTGCTTTATATTTATTTTTAACAATAATCTAGCTAAATAGAATTTATAATCGTTATAGCTATTATTCCTTCGAATATTAAATATAATAAAAATTTTGATAATTTTAATATTTTAAAATTCTAGTTATTATTTTAATATAAAATAATATTTATCAAAATTAATATTATTTTTTATTTTTATCTTTATCATTTTCATCTTAAAAGCATTAAGCACGCACAAAATTGGGCGCGTGAGGATCCAGTACAATATATTGTAGGAAAATAAATTCCTATGTTTCCGTGAACCAGGCGGAGCTTCCATCGGTCCACTGACAGACCATAATCTCTAAATATCGACATTTGTGCCGAAAAATTCAAAAACTTTTACGCAAATTCTAAGCTTTTTTTTTTTAATATGAAAAATAATAAATTACCTATTAAAAAATAAAAATAATAAAAAAATTCACTCATTTTAATATAAAATAATTTAATTTTATATATTTTTCTAATTTCTTATATGATTTTATTTTTATTTAACTCAATCTTCATATTTTATATTATATTCATATAAATTAGATTCATCAATTTTTGATTAAATTAAAATATTTAATTATTTATTTGATCTAAAAAGGTTTTAGTAGTTAAATAAATATATTACAAAAATACTATTCTTTATATCGGATCAAATTTAAATCTTTAACGATATGATAAGTATAATTATATTATTAAATTTGTTAGAATAAGAATCATACACAACGTTATAAATATGTGAAAAAAATAATAAATTTTACATCAATATAACTTAATTAATTATCATAACAAAAAATTTGAAAATATATTGATTAATTGTATATATGATTAAAATTTATAGTTTTACTTAGATATACTAGATCATTATTCTTATTATTCATATCTCACCTCAACTTTTGAATCATTTAGCATAATGTTTTTTTAACATTTCTATAACTACCACTTCTAACAATGAAAAATTATAAAACTTGAATTGGGAAATAAATTGCAAAACTCTTTATCCATTTTCAAAAGTAATTAACAGGACATTGCAATGGACAAATTACATTTTTTTTATTCTAAATAATAAACCAGAAATAAAAACAAAAAGGAAAAGGAAAGAAATGATAACAAAGAAGAAAAATGACTTTGGAAATTTCTCAGCCACTCTCATTTATGGAAGCAATTTTGATCTTTATTGCTACAAATATTAAGTGACTGAGATTATGACCACTATCAATTTTTTCTTTTTTTTTTTTTTTTGGACCGACTAAGTTAATAATAATGTAATTCAAAAAAAATATATGATTTAATTTAATTTTTCTTCCCCTCTTCACCACCTTCTTCAAAGTAAGCCTTCTTCCTCCAATCAGCTTTAGCACACATACAAATCACAAGGAAACAGGTGGCGTACATTCCGTGGACCTTCCAATTAGTCTTGGGCGGTTGATGCAGAACCACCCTATGAAATACAGCCACGTAATAATGCAGCCCGACGGCGAAGCCCACGAAAATCTGGCCCAAACCTAACATCTTGGAACCCAGACCAGACTCGGTTGAGAAAACGAGGATCAGATACATCAAAAGGAGCAGCAAGTAAAGCACGTATCCGAGCGTTTGAAGCACCTGTAAACAGACGTAGGTGGACGGCGAAGTGGAGTAGAAGAACTTCAGTGGCTCAAGCCCAGTAACGAGGGAAGTAAGGCAAAGGATTGAGAAGTAAATCGAGAGGTAAATTTGGATGAAAATGAGGATCTTTTGGAGTGAAAAGTAGGCTTTGATGCGGTTAAAAATGAGGGAAACTAACAGTAATGGGATTAGAAGGAAAGCAAAAGAGATTACTGTGGCAATGGTAGGGGCATATTTGTTGCCGACATATGGTTTGAACTGTTTGGTGAATTCTTTGTTGTATTTGGTAATGTAAGCTTTTGAGGTTGTTGAGATTCTCTCAAGGTCTGGGATGAGGGTTTGCTGGAACTTGGTTGGAAGATCTCGGAACTCCGCCACCAAATCGGCATCATCTTCTTGGTCAATCCAGCTTGGTTGCTTTTTTTGTTGTTTTTGACTCTGGGTTGTGGGTTTTTTTCCTTGGTTTGAGTTCTTGTGAGGTTTTGAAGATTCAGTGTCGGTCAGTTTTTTGTCCGCAGACAGTGTTTTGGTGGTTGTTTTGTTCTTGGACGGGCTTAGTTTGAGTAGATCCGAGGTTTTCTTCGAGGTAAGTGAAGTGGTCTTCGCGGAATTGGTGGCTTTTGATGTCGAGTTGAGCCTCTTTAAGAGTGAAGTGGAATTGAGTTTCTTCACTTTGGAAGTTAAATTGAGCTGCTTGAGTTCAGACTTGGAAAAGCTACCAGACACTGTTGTTGCTTTCGTTGAATTGGCAGGTTTGAAAATCTTGGTTTGGTTCTTGACAGACAAATTGGATTTGATGACTTTGGTTTGGTTTTTGGTCGATAGATTTGATGATGATTTGATGAGCTTGGTTTGGTTTTTGGTTGATAGATTTGATGATGATTTGATGAGCTTGGTTTGGTTGTTCTTCTTGGTGGATAAACTGGAGCTTTTTTTCTTTAACAGCAACTGCTGATCTTCTTCTTCAAGCTCTAGCAACCTTCTTCGAGCACCAAACCGACTGGTTTGAAGCTCATGGCTATCAATGGAGGCACAAAGAAGCAAAGAAATGAACACAAACAAAGCAAGATAAAGCGGGAATACCTTACGAAAGCTTAAGTACATTAGTGGAGCCATTGTTGATTGGTGAAACTCTCTAGGAAATTGGCCTGAAATTGGGTCTAATATTGGGAGATCCAATGATTTAAGGCTTGGATTGGATCTAAAGTTAAACTAAGGAAAAAAAAAAAAAAGATCGAAAGAGAAAGACAGAGAGAGGAAAAGGGAAGAGAGGGTGGGGGAATTGGAAGCAAGTAAAAGAACAGTCTTCCATAGTTATAGATTTATATGAAAGGGAAATGAAGACTTTAATTGAAAAGTGGGAAGAAGATGAGGTCAGTCACATGGTGCTAAAGCCAAGAAAAATTATGCAAGAGTTTACTATTAACGCGGTTTTTGCTTTATCTATGATAAACATAATAAAAATATGAATATAATATAATATAAATATATAAATAAATTAAAATTTATATAATATAAGAAAAAGCGTTAAAAATTCCGAAAGTCATCCATTTTATTAGCAAGGAAAATTCCTATTTTAATGTTAATCGTTCTTCAAGTTGCGAATAAATAAATTTAGCAATGGTGATTTAGGTATCGCTCATTCCATAAGTTTCTCCAATAGTGGAAAATTTGACTGATTTTTTTTTTTATAAGTAATTTGACTGATTTTTGGTTGAAACCAAAAAAATAAAATAAAATAAAGACAATGTTAATTTAGAATTAACCAAGAAGCAAGCAACCACCTTCATGCTCCCATTATTTGGGCTCATACTTAATACCGTTTTGAGAGGGAGATTATAACTAAGAATATACTAAATAGACCTGTTTGTGTAAGCTCAAACCCATATTTAAACACAACTTTTAATAATATGAATCAATTCAACTTAAATTATTATTTAATATAAAATATTTTTAATTTTTTATTAATTTATAAATAATAATTTAACTTTTGATAAGCAATAAATCTAAAAAAATTTGACCCACCCGATGGAGACACCTCTACAACTAATACTAAATTTTTTTTTTATCACTTGTTTAGTTACAAGAACTTTGGCTAGCTATATGTTCGGTCCAATTTTACCTAATCCCTTTTTTAAACACATGATCAAAGTTCCAGAATTTTATCCTAATTCCCCTCTTTAGTAGCGTTAGTTTGATTTCTTGAGCACTTTCCATTGCGTTTGAAAAAGAAAAACTAGCATCAAAATTCAAAAACCAATAAAGAAAAAAACTTTCAATTAAGCGTTTGTTTTTGACCTTTTTGGTTGACCTTTTATTTCCAATATTACAATAGCTTATGCAGAAATGATTAAAAAGGAAAAAAGCCAATGTGAAAAGTTTCCAATTAAAGTTGAATTCAATCAATTTTCACCCCATTTTTGTGCTAGAAGTTTCAAAGGTTAGATGCTAAAAATGTGATGGGATTAACTTTTTAGGGTTCTCCTTGAATTTTACCAATTAGAAGTAATTTGAACTTTGGACTCAGCCAGTAAGCCAGTAGCGCAAATTGAAAAAAAAAAAAAAAAAAGCCAAACGGAAACTTAGACGACTCAACTCTACTGCACGATGTTGAACTGAATTCTATCCCTTCGAATCTCCATTTACATTTGTTTGTACTGTCAACGGGGCTCCTAGCACTAGAAAATCAGATATTATTTTTAGAGGAACTTTAAATCTAACAACTTCAAATCAAGAATGCCTGCACATTGCCAACTCCTTTTCTCACACGAAAAAGGCTGACGTTTTTATGACTTCACTGCCCAACTAACACAAACTTTTCTAATATAATTAATATCTGACAAAATAAAAATATATATAAATATATAAATAAATAAAAATTATATAAAATAAATTATTAATATATTAAAATTTATAATAATATATAATATTTTAAATATAATTATTGTACAAAAAACTAAGTAAAATATAATCACAAAAACGAATAGCTACAAAATTTTTGTCAATGCTCTTTATAGTAAACAAATTTTTGCTAATTTGCAACATTCATCTTGGCTTAGAATTTGATCCCATCTCCACTTTACATTATAAATATTTATATACCACCGGTCCACCAAACTCCAACCCATCTTAAAAATTTTGGGGTCGTTCTTCCGGGCTTTCAAATTATCAGTTTATTGAGTCAGAATTTGACTAAGCGTTCTAGAAGATAATTAATTGGGTAAAACTGTGACCAAAAGAATGAAACAATCTTGGAATATATATACATTTATATATATATATATATTCTTGTTCATGAGCTATCTTGGAAAATTATGGGTTTTTCTAAAGAGGAGAGACCAATAGTTGAAATGGTTGACTCAATTGCTCCCAGATCTGCATATAAACTATTCTGGTTTCCCATCTAGGGAAATACATTGAAAAATAACAAGTTGTAGCTTTATAGGCAAAGGCCAATCTCCTGATCTATGAGAAAACAAATGGCAGGGGACCGAACATTGTGAGGATCCGAGGCCATGAAGCGGTCCCATAAAAAAGTATGATACCATTTGCCTATCATAGAATGCCAATATGCTTCTTGGGTCCTACAAAAATGGGTGAAGGGGAGCTGTCTTGACCGTCTGTTCAATCATGTTCACGATTTAATCTTAAACCCGAAGCTTAATTTCATGCCGCTAAGGACCTTAAGAGATGGTAGCGGCGACATGGATCTGCCCGTGCCGGTGCCTGCCTCCATGGTTATCGGAGAATTTGAAAGGACTAATGAGGCTAAAATAGAAAACTGAAACAGAGGTTTACCTTAAATTGCAAAATTCAGAATTGTTATTTTGGTTCTCAGGGCTCTGAATCATACGATAAAACTCATTCATTCCTGAGGCAGCAGTAAAAGGAAGATCAGCAAATCATTGCCTTTCTTTCCCCTCCAATGTAAATGTAAAAACTGTTCATCTTTGTGTCATGGATCCTGATCTGGAAAAGTTGATGCTGTCTCCACTGATTCCCATGTTTTTTAACCTGAAAACTTCCATCGATGAATCTTATAGAAAATGGGGGTAAATTCCTGTCCTCAGAATCCACAAGTGACATGTCTTTATCAAATGAAAAAAGATGTGGTTTTTTTTTTAGGACTTTATCTGTTTTTGCCAATCAATCGTATAATCATTTGAGATGAGGATATGCCATATATAGCTGTTAGTCACTATAAATTCTATGCTTGAAACTATAAGGTTATCTCCATTTCTCCATAGCAAATATTATTTTTTAAACAAAAAAAATGAAAATAGTAAAAGTAATTGCAAACATTGGATCAGATTAAAGTCAAGTTTCACTATATAATTTTTTTTTAAAAAATTCATTGGAGTCTTTCTGCTATAGTAAAAAATGCATTTTAGTCTCTATATTATTAAATTTAATATTTTAATTATTATATTTTTAAAATTGTAACAAATAAACCAAAAAAATTAACAATTTTAAAAAATTATTTTTATGCTTATAAAATGCTTACCCATTATGGGATGTAAAATTTAAAATTTAATACCAAAAAATAGTTAAAACTTGATCCGCAACCCAATCATCTTTTTAATACAAAATTTAAAATTTTACATTACGTGACATATCAATATTTTATCAAATATTTTTTAACATTATTAATTTTTTATTTATTATAATTTTAAAAATATATAAATTAAAATATTAAATTTAATAATATAAAAACTAAAATATTTCTTCTACTATAATATAAAAATTATTAATAAACTTTTATTATTTTTTTCTGCTTTATAAATAATAACTGGTCACGAGAAAGAAAGCAATGTGAAGAATGCTATATGTAAAGTCCACGAAGACCAAAATGAAAAAGAGCTACTTTCTCGTGTCTTTATTAAAAGTCATGCATTTGCTTATTAATATGCGACCACATTTCCACATGCTGATGGATCCAATGTCTTTCCGGGCGGCTATGCCTAGGCCCCATCAAAATACCATGTAGTAACGCTCCTTCGTTTTTCTTTTTTCTTTTTTTTCCCCCTCAAATTATGTTTTACATTAAAACTGTTTTTAAAAATATTTTAAAGTTTTTTTAATGAATTTAAAATTAAAGAGAGAGTATTCAAACTCTAATCATTTAGCAAATATATTTAACTAATGAGTATTTTCAAAATATTTTTAAAAATTAATAATCAATTTATAATAATATTTTAAATTAAATATAGTAATTAATTGTTAATATATTCATCCTTAATACGTTAAAAGAAAACAATTTTTTACTTTATTATAATAACATTAAATACTCCTTAATAAAAAGAACTTCGCAATTAGTGTTTATTATAACATTTTAATTAGTGTTCTTAAGTTTGATGTTCTCGAAGAAACAAGAAGCCGGGTGAGTTGATTGAAAAGGAAGAGCAACCAAATTAATTTTGGAGGGGACAAAATCAAAATAAATTGATGATTGGCTTAAAACTAAGCTTGGGAATTTACATTAATTAAAGCAAATAATGACAACCTCATCATATTATACATAGCTTTCACAGCACATCTCATCTTGGAGTTAAAGAACATAAAATAACGTACAAGGCCAGGCAAGGCAGCATTAAATCATGAACAAAGTACTGGACAGCCGTCAAGGTTAAAACACCGCCAACCGACAATGGTTTTTGAAAGTATTTTTTAAGTGTCGAGATCTTGAAAATGATAAAGTTTATTGGGGGTGAGAGGGGTTCGAACTCTCTTCCACGTGAATTTAAAATATATGTTAGATAGAGATATATATAAAAAATAATTATATTTATTTTTAAATTTTTTTATATATTTAAAAGATCGTATATTTATATTTATATAAATATTTTAATAAATATATCTAACATATATATCAAATATAAATAATTTAAAAAATAAAATATCTGAATAAAATAACCCATAACTCTTTTGATAAGAGTTTGTGCTCTTTTTTTATTTTATTTCGGGTCCTAAAAATATATAGATGACGAGTGGAAAGTGTAAGAAAAATTATTTGTGATAAACATGAAAACTATATAAAATTAGAAAACCGATAAAGCTTACTTGTTGAAGATATGATGATGGCTGCATGAGATTGCTACTTGGATCCAATGACTTGCAAATGTTGGAAAATATTAAGGCTTCCTCTACAGTTTACATTCTTAGATCACAACTCTTGATAGGCAAGTTATGGAGTAACTGTTCTTATTGTTTGTCAATGCAAGGGACTTAGCCAAATAAAATTAGCCTTAGTGCCTTCCTATCATGGGCCTATAGGTTAAGGCTTGCATTGTTACCCATACTAATCAATTTTACAAATGTCTAAGCGCGTATTGAGTGGATCACTTAAATTAATAAGTGAATTCATGTGCATCCCTATATAGATTATATATTAGCCCGTTTTAGTAAAATAAAACCACAATTGATTTTAGTTCACAAGAATTATTAGATAAGTCTAACATTCTCTCACTTGTGCAAAATCAATTGTGTAATTTTAATTTAAAAAATATTTATTTAAAAAAATGACTCTCGAGCTAATAACTTATTTTGTAATGTGGCCACAATTTGAAAAAATTTCTTATCTAAGATACAACATCTGAATAAGACTTCATCCAACAAAATCAAGTAACATTGAATCATGGCAATCATTATATGCCTTATTGATGTAAGACCACTCAATGGTTACAAATATCACCAAACCCATCGACTAGCCACTAGTGTGGAGTGTAGCAAGAAAATAGCATGCCAATGTGTTCCAACAACTATAATGCTATTTTTATTCCTAGTCCTCACAATTTCTTTCCAAAATATGCTTTTAAAGCTGGAGAAGTTGTATAGTTCATGAACAACTATCATACCTCAAACTCTAATATGGTGTCAACCAAGGGCACTGTGGTCATGCCAACACCGAGTACTAATATTGTCATTGAATGCATGAATATATATATATATGTATAAAGGGATAATAAATAAAATCAATATACCAACAATTGCCTAAATCAACATAGTACATGTCGACCAAACACCAAAGGTTTAACCTGATAAAAAAATAACATTAAAATAAAGCTCTTACTAATCACGTACGTCAAAAGAACTCAAAATGCCCATATTTTCAACATGTTTTCTATACACCCTTTACCTAAGTACTTTGGTCAATGGATCAGCTAGCAAAGAATTCATGTCAATATGTTTAACAATTATATCTTTACTTTTCACAAGATCCTTAACAATCAAATGCTTCTAGTAGTCTTGTTATTTTTAGTGTAAAACACCTCAACATTGTTATCATAGTAAATTCTCAACGGCCTAAGAATGAAATCCATAATATGAAGTCCTGTCACCAAGTTTCTCAATCAAATAGCATGAGTAGTAGTAGCATATCATGCAATAAACTCTGCTTGCATAGTATAAAAGGTAACTAGAGTCCATTTCTTATTTTTCTAGTATATCGCACATTTAGCTAACATGAAAACATAGTCAGAAGTCGATTTCCTATCATCAAGGCACCTGGCAAAATCTAAATCAATATACCCTTCTAAATTTAAGTTGTCAGTTCTGCTATATGTGAGCATATGTTCTTTAGTATGTAAGTACCTTATAACTTTTTATAAAAGCTATTCAATGATCAAGATTAGACCAATATCTACCCAAAAATGTTAACTATGAAAGCAATGTTAAGCCTAGAGCATGCTTGAACATATATCAAGCTCCTAAAGGACTATCAAAAGGTTAATTTTTCATATTTACTTTCTTAAACTTATTTTGGACACTGATCTTTATTGAATTTGTCACCTTCAATGACTATTACATCCTTAGTTTACAATTCTACATATTAAACATCTTTAGATTGATCAATGTAAGTACTTTAAAATAACCCAAAGACACAATATGACCTATCTCCTTGAATTTTAATTCCCAACATAAAAGATGATTCACCAAGATCTTTCATGCAGAAGAACCTTACCAAAATATGCTTTGCCTTATGGAGTAAGCCAAAGTCATTGCTACCAAACAATATTTCATCCACGTACAACATAAGAAAGAGGAATTTACTCCCACTAACTTTAAGGTATATACATTAGTCAACTTTATTTTCTTCTAAACCAAGGATATTGCCTGATCAAATTTCAAATATCACTATCTAAAATCCTATTTCAAACTATAAAGAGGTTTTTTTAATTTGTAATCTATAAACCAAATGCTTATTTTTCTCGTGAATTTGTTGTATAGGGTTTACTCGTCATTTTCTTAAGGGTTTATGCTTTTTTTATGTGTTTGTCGGTTGGATCTCTTCCACTTAGCTAACAATTCTTTCTGTTCAGGAATATTACCCTTGTCAAGAATAACAAGCTTATTTTCGTGCAATAACATATCAAGATCATCAAATTCCCAAAGAAAATTTAGCTTTGTTTTCATCTGTTATAATTCAATCTAATCAAAACCATAATTGATGTAAAACAACTATCAATTGAAAAAATAATTATTGAAACAAAAGAAGAATGCATTAAAATAAAAAATATGGAAAAGATAGAGCTCTAAATTCAAACAAACTATCACTATGAGGCAAGCATAAAATCACACATTTTTCATTGGGCAGAATGTGCAACCAAAGTTAGATGAGTTAATCAATAATATAAAATAAGAATGCATTAGAACAAATAATAAGACAAGATATAGCTCCAAATTAAACAAGCTATCATTGTGAAGCCAATATAACATCACATATTCTCTTTGGGCAAAATGTGCAACCAAAGTTAAAACCTCAGATGAGTTAATAAATAAGAATCAATTGGGTTTGAAAATGTATCTCCTTTGGGTAAATAGCTCTTTTAGACCAATGTATTCCCCAATAATTTTATCAAAAATTAACTTCCAATTAAAACACACACTAGCCTCTTTTGAGTAGACAATTGTATGCAATAACCAAAAACATTCCTCAAATTATAAAAAAATTTCACAAACCGATATAAGTAATCCCATTTTGACGATAATTACCAATAGCAATTCATGAAAATTCTTACATCGGAACCAATTTCTCTTGCCCAAAAATTCATGACACACTTAAAAGCAAGTGCAATAACAGATAACACCCAATTGATCATGAATGCAATTCAATAACATTCCCAAACACGTTTTGCACTCATACAATCCAAATAGAAAGATACTATATAGCAAATAGATATTTCAAACCATATAATACAAATTAAAAGTACAAAATTTTTTAGCAGTGAATAGATGAAATATGTGTTAGACTTTCATGCGAAAATTAAAAGATTAATGAATTGAGTTTGAAACCTTAATCAAAACTTTGGATTCAAATTTCTTTCTCTACAATGATTTAACACAATTCAAGTGTTAATAAATTTTCACAATCAAGATTTACAAAAAGCCTAATGAATTGGTTTCAATTTTATAAGGTTTATACGATCGAAAAATCACAAAATATATGCATGAAAATAAAAAAAAATTCAAACTCAAATCATACAATTATGTCTAATCAATATTATCAAATCCTAAATCATATAATCTAGGCTTTGATACCAAATGTAAACAAAATTATTTGTGATAATACATGAAAATTATATAAAATTAGAGCATTAATAAGGCTTAATTGTTGAAAACATGATGATGGATGCATGGGATTGCTACTTGAATTTAATGACCTACAAATCCTACTATATCATAGCTCTCGATAGGACAAGTTGTGGAATAATGCTTTTGTCATCAATGAGTGCAGAAGGGGGACCTAACCAAATAAAATTAACCCTAGCACCTCTTATCATAGGCTTATGGGCTAAGGCCTACACTTTTAACCACACTAATCGATTTTATAGATGTCTAAGCCACATTGAGTGGATCATCCAAATTAATAATTAGGTTCAAATGCATCCTTATATGGATCATACATTAGCTCATTTTGATAAAGCAAAATCATAATTGATTGTAGCCCACGAGAATTATTAGATAATTCTAACGGAAAGCACCATTAAGGGAGCCATCATATCAAATAAGTTTTGAGATTTTGAGTGTTGTGAGTTTCTGATTCATAACTTCCTTATATATTCAATTCTTCAGTGTTTGGACTTAAAATAATATCATTTTTTTGATATAATAAATGCATGTAAAATTTTTTATGAAAATAAAAGATAAATAAAAAAACTAAACGGTAATGATGGATAACTTTATGTTAATGACATAATTAACAAAAATTTAAAAATGATTTGTAGAAAAAATTAAATAGAAATGACATCAACGAGATTTAAAATAAATAAACTGAGTTTAACAGGTTGAAACTGATACCAAATTCAATTACTCTCTTTATATATATTAGATTTCATGTCATATGCAAATGCATAAGAATTTTTTTCAAATTAAAAATAAACTAAAAATAAAAGGTATATATATGTCTTGAGCAGGTAGTTAAAAAATAATGAGTGGGAAGCTAAAAAAAACTAAATCTTTGATTAATAGATTCATGAATGGTAAGTTATGTTACACTAAAAGACACATTGACCTTAGTTTTGTATTTATAATAAATTTATTTAAGTTATTTTATGATAAATTCATTAATTAAGTTAATGTCACCTGATTCGTGATATCAATTCAATCACTTTCATTACAAAATATTAGATTTTGATGCACCTACTATTATGCAGGTGAGAGTAAGAAAAAAAGAAGTTACTTGAAGTTCAAATAGGAGGTGATTATCTTTCATGAGATAATATTTTTAAAAAATAAACAAATTAAAAATATTTACATTTTATAGCAAATTATATTTTTATCTTTTATTTTATAAATTTATTCAATTCAATTTAAACTTTTATATTGCAAAGATTGGCAACCTTTTCCTTGGCCATGAAAGTAAGTTGGCATTTCAGTAAATAACCTACTGCTTCCCACGGGAGTGCGGGTGCAAATAAAAGGGGGAAAAAATAGGCAGGCGATATCAGCCCAAAAAGGCTTTTACGGCCCACAGCCTTTTAGTCCCATTGCTAATGGATTTTGAGAAATAAATTCTTAATAAAAGTTTGTTAACAATAAAGTTCCCACCTGAAAAACTTGAGCTGGAATAATTAACTTTAATTTAATAAAGATTAAAATATAATTGGTTTTTTTCTACTAATTTATATATAATAGGCCAAGGTTTTAAAATTCTCCTGATTTCTTCACACATTTCATGCTTCACAAGATTTTTCCCCATTGGATATAGCTAATAATTACTATTTGTACATATCCAAATTTAAATCTAACAATTAATCTGAGGTGATTTTGTTGCTAATTTACTCTAATCAGACCATGCTTACATTCACATGGTACTGTTGGATATATTTTTATAGAAATTTTTTAACGTGGTTGATCAAAAGAAAAGATTTAAAATATTTAGAAAAAATGATGAACTTAAAATTGAATTTTGAAAATTATCATAAATTATGAAAATACTACACAAAATATAAATGTATGGTGCAATTTATTTGTTTCTTAGTATATCAAATTATTTGAGGATTATTAAATCACAAAGCGTCCACTGCTATATATCTAGTTTTAAGTTGGCCAGCTTTGGTTTCGTATTTTGTGGTTAGGATTAGACTGAATAAACTTGAATCACTATTTATTACAATAAAATAATATTTTTAGCTATATTTAATTATAAAATAATATAAATATAATTTTTTAAATATTTTTAAATAATAATTCAAGTTTACAAGTTAATTTTAATTCAAATTTAAAAAAAAAATAATTTTTTTTGAATCAAGAGTTAACCCATAAATATCTCTATTGCTATCATCATATTATGTAATTATCATTTTTTTAAAAAAATATTACATTTAATAAATTATTTAATAATAAGGTATTAACTATATATCTTTCTAAATATCATCATTACTGGGTATTGATTAACATTCTTTGAACAAAAAAAGTTTTAGGGTTTTTCTTTAAATCCATTCGCCTTTATAATTTAGAATTTAAGAATTTTATACTCGTATTATATATATATATATATATATATATATATGTGAGGTCAACAGACTTGTCATCAAACCAGACTCGAAACAAACCAACAGCCTAGATGTCATCAATCATACTAAAACAGAAAATGACATCAGCTAATAACAAACATTGTCATGCACACGTCAGACTGAGTTTGGTCTAAAAAAATTTTATATTTTTTTTAGATTTAAATTATTTGATTAAATCTATTTTAATTACTTATATTTATTATTAATAATTAATAAAAAATTTTAAAAAATATTTTTATATTTAATAATTAAATTTTAAAAAAATATTTTTTAATTACTCAATATTATTCTGTTCGAATTGGTAAAGGTCTGTCTGAGATGGCAGGTCTAGTGATCATAGAGGAGAGATGAGGACGTGCAATTAATACAACTGGTAGGAGGGTGAGCAATGCGGGCATTTCAAAATTCTCTAAATTTAAACATAAAAGATGTGGGGTAAGGAAAAAAAAAATATTAGGTCTTGGATTCTACCATATTATACGCTCACTGCTATTTTTTATCTGCACAGCAGATTATTTAAACGTCCGAACGCATGCATCTCGACATATAAATTCCGACGCCCTTTTGATCGTACTGCCTCTTTTGAAGCGCTGTTCGACCACGCACAGTTCCTATCCTTGCCAAAAACTCCCATTTCAGCCCAAGAAGCATCAACAAGAATAAATGGGGGTGCCTTCGGTAACAAGGCCCCCACTTAGCCCACCCTATATGTCCCTTGTTCCTACACATTCTCAATGTCAAAAATGAGCTTTGTTTGTGGGAACAAAATGCACAACCATTTTGTACACAAATGTCTAGAGAAAACTATTTGGGAATTCTTGTGTTTTATTAAAGAGAAGATTTAAAATGAAAATGTGTAAAGGAGAAAAAAGAAAAGGCAAATAACATCATCATATCTCAACATGTTAAAAAGGAAAGCATCAAAATCTCAATAATATGTAAAAGAGTCATTGATGATGAATATATTAGTTGCAATTTCATTTTGATTGAACATTAATCTACCCTCATTATTTGCTTATTACATGCATGGGTACAAAAGCCATCAAAATCACATTAAGCAATTTCAAATCATGCCTTTGTTGTAATAATGAAATATAATTAGTACTATTATACACACATATTCTCCTACTTTCATTTTAACTGGGATTTCATCCACGAGTGCTCTTAATATACTTTTCAAAGTTAATTAAAAAGTTATTTATAACAATAATGTTGTATTAAATGTAATAATTAATAATTTTTTATTATTTTAATTGCATTAAATGAAAAAAAATATTATAATGATAATCTTAAAAAAAAAACCTTCAAAAATATTAGTTGACAAAGTCCATTAATCTATTTTCACTATGAAGCTTTTGTCAGCTACATTAGAATCCAAACATCATGTTTAAATGAAATCAAATATCAAATTTTTTGTAGCATAATCTTAAACGGGGTTGAAGGAGTTTGGGACAATCAAATGTGAGAAAAAAAGGGAAAGGATTTGTTTTTTGTAGCTTTTTTTTTAAACAGTTAAAAATAATAGTGGCAGACAATGTGGGCTTCATGAAAAATTGAAGAAATCAAGTCTGAGTAAAAGAGTTGGCATTGGCGTTTCCTTTTTGTTCTGTTCTTTTTCAACATTTTTGTTGGTATCCGAATGCCCTGTAAATGGCATCTCCACATGTTCAATAATACACTTCTACAGTAATTAAACCAGCCGGCATCCACCTAGCCAAAAGAAGAGCCACTTCTGTTTTGTAAACTTGTCATCCGATTTAAGTCGAGCTTAGAGAACACAACGGATATTGCAAATTTGGATATTAATGTCTATATAATTTTTTTTTTTTTTTGGATTTGAATATCAAAAATTTAGAGTGGATGTGGATTTGGATAGTATAATTCTTATCTGTAGTGAATAAGATATAAAGCTTTTTATGTTTATTATAAGAATTCATATTATTTTTAGGAATGACGGATGTGGATATCTAAATATATTATCAAAATCTGCATTGTTTATGTGGATAATAGATTTGAGTATCTAAATTCATTATCCGTTTATTGCAAAATGCAAAAATTTTATACAAATGCAAAGAATCGAACCTTGACTTACAAGGTTGGCTACTTATTGAAATCGGATATTTGGCGAATAATGTTATTCAGATAATTATGTGTAGATTTAATATGAATAATAAACGGATTCAAATTTTAAGCACTAACGTGAATTTGAATTAAAATATTATAAAAAAAAATAGATATTCAATCAGTTATCATCTCTTATTAAATCTGCCAAAATCATTTGTGATATCAAACATTATTATGATAGATTGATGCAAAAAAAGGGTAGAATTTTGAACGAGATATTTGTCTATTGAGCCAACAATCTATCTGCTATTTAGATGCATGGTATGGCACATGCCTCCTCTTACATCTAAATAGCCATCTCTAGACTGTCCTTGAAAATAGCACGTACTAGGTAGATATTTATATCCTATTAAATTAGTAAGCAATAAGAAAACACGAATTGGGAAACCTAGGGTCTTTAAATTTGCAAAATGGTCCATTTACATCAGCTGCATGCTAGGGCTTAACCCTCCCTTACTGTTGCTAGTTAGGTTTATAGAATGCATGCATGCATAACCACGATTGCTACAGATGTTTCCATTCATGGCTACCTCTACTACTTTATTAGCTAATCTTACCGACCATCATAAATTTTCTTGTCCTACTTTAGAAAAAAAAAATCTCCATGTATGAATCATGTTACTGCAAGCTCCAGTCTTTGCCTCTTCTAACTAGTTAGCTAGCTAGCTAACCCTTTTTTTTTCCGAAAGGAGGTAAATAAGCAAAGAAATTATAAATATTAAAATTGAATTTTAAATATATTAAATATCATTTTTTAAGAATAATTATATAAATAAAATGAATTATACTCTCAATTCAGCTAGCTAGCTAATTTAATTTCCACAAGTAGTGAGACCACAAGCAAAGTCTATCACTGAAGGCAGAAAACTCGATCGTTCAAGAACAAAATTTTCAGTCTTGAGTAAGAATTGTTGCCTCTCCTTTCATCATTTCTCTCCTTAAGTCATGTGAAATTGAAAGAAAAAAATTAATACATAGATTATGCAAGCAACATTATGGTTTAGTTGCTTAAGCCATTTTTATTTTACTGTTGAAAAAGATAAAAGGAAAAAAAGAGTGCACCACTTTAAAAAGTGAAGTAACGAATCTATTGAATAATCATAGAAAATCATAACAAATCCTACATACGTACACACTGTTTCTCCCATTGAGGAAGGCACTGAGAACCCACTGCTGCAAAATTTGAGGTGCAAAAGGGAAACCCAAATTAATTTAATTTAAGAAGGGTGCTAAAACATGCATATACATATATATATATATATATATATATATATATATATAGATTAAATATATTTAAATTGGCTCATTAATCGGACTACTCTGTTAAGCAAGAAAGTTTGTCTTGTTCAAGTATTGGGCAGTTGAAAATGATGAATGTATGCTTTTCAAATGCGGGAGGAGATGGTCTGAAATGAGGAGGGGAATAGTGGCAGCCTTTCGGATCGGGATGCATGCCAAAAGTTGTGTATATTATTGGCCTTTAACTTTAAATATTGCCAGTTTGGCGCACTGTTTGCAGCCTTTGGCATAGCCCGTGAATTGAGAGGGGACAGTGAGGACTGCGGATTGAGAAAGGGGGAAGAAGAAAGAATCATCATTGCTAAAGAGCAAACTTTACCTATGTTGGTTTTGACAAATTGAATCAATACTAGATATTAATGTAAAGATTGTTGGAAGTAATTATTTCACATAAATAATGCTATTTGTTCGTGAGAATTCGTATTGCTTCCAAGTTAATATATCGTCCATTTTTTGTTCGATACAATCTTTATAAGCTGAACGAACATTTTCTTATTGAAGTATTTTTTTGAATTTTTTCTTCAAAAGGTAAAATTATGAGTGTGAATCCCAAATCTTCAAAAACGGATAGTACTTTAACATACATAATTAAACAAATCTTACATCTATGGTATTACTGTTGATCGAATATGGGCCACCATGAATGATGCTAAAAGTTAAGTGTCACAGGTCACAACACATCCCATCTCTTATTCTCTAAAGGCATGGCTCTTTTATCTCCCAAAATCCCATGGTTAATCATTTGAATTTTATTCTTATGATGAGAAAAAAAAAACAATAAAGAAATAAAGGAAGATTTTAATGTGTTACCAAGGGTTCCCTTTATAAAGGCTTCCCAAATTCCTACGCTTGTTTTCTACTTAGTTGGGCAAGAAAAAAGATTCAAATAATTTTGAAACCTCCGTATCATCATCCAAAATTTAAACCGAAGGTGAAAGTTTGTATTATTGAAGTGAAAAAGATCCTGATCTATCAATCAACCATATGAAAATTGAATAAGATATTTCATCGTTTGGTGCAAATTACTATCCATGATATTGAGTAAACGCCTCCTCTATTATTTTTCATTTCATTACTTTTCGATGCATGATAATCATCATTAGTAAGTATAAATTTTATGACTAATATGTGAGTTCCATACATGTTAATGATAAGAATAGATATGTTAAAGAGTGATGAATAAAAAAGTAATGGATTGAATCTTACTCCAACCAAAGGGGTTGCTTTTATTTCTTTCCAAAAAATTGTTTTAAATTTGAAAGTTGAGATGAAACTAAGAGTGTCCATGACTACTTAGATTTTGCTTATTTTGACTCGATTTAAAAATTTATTTTATTATTTAAAATATATTAATCAAATCAAATTGATTTGATACATTGAAAACTTATTTATATTCAATTCAAATCAAACCTACAGAGCCAAAAAAAAAAAATGAAACAAGAAAAAGAATAACTCGAAACTGGTGTAGATGAAAATTTTCGTGGTTTTGCATGTGTCTAAAATATTATATCCCCTTGCAGGGAACCCATGTACTTTTGTTTTAGTATATCATGCTAGTGTTCGACTTATTTAGGGTTCCTTTCATATTTTGGTTTTTCTTTTCTTCCTTTATTCTGATTGTTAAACAGGAATAAAATAAAATAAACATATATATATATATATATAAACAGGTTTTTCTCAATTCGATGCAAAATTTTGTTTCAAATAACATAAAAATTCACACATCAAAACAAAAAAAAATATGTATGGTACGAGAAATGAACACAGATTTTCACGGTTTTCGTTATCTGATTTTATAGACATATTCTGATCCTTGCAATAATCCAAACCCAGATAAATTTAAAAGAAATAGAAATTTCTTCTAAGAAAAGAGAAGAATACTCAATATTTAAACAACTACGACCCTTTCAATTTTTGTACACGATTGCTTTGAAAAAGGCCATGATCTTCAATTTATGATAAACATAATAATACTGTAAGAAAATGTATAATCAAGAGACCACTATTATTTACATGTAACTAAATTAAATGGAGGAGGTTTAATAAACTTTAATGCAGGGGAAAAAAAAAACAGTGTTTTCAATTATGTGGAAAGTAATGGTTAAAATGAGAGAGAGAACAGGAAAGATTCCATCTCTTTCATGCCATCATGTGAATGTAATAATCTCATCATCATTTCTTTGATTTTTTTTTTTTTTTGAGAATTTCTCATTTTTGTAACCTTTTCATTTTTCTTTTGAGTAATATTTAGATACCCCTAATCTGAGGAACATATCCATGATTCCACCATACCTTCCTTTCTGGTAGCCACATTTTCTGGCCCTCTATCGCCATGAAAATCCGATGACGAGAGGTTGTTCACCTTCCCAGTTAAGACTTTCTGGGATTTACCGTTGTAGCCTCCATTGATGGACCTTATTAGACTCTGATCCTGGTCTTGGAACCCTGTTCCTTCTCCCCAGCTTGGAGGATTATTACTATTTTCATTTCCTGGCAATGCCCCGTCTGATGATGCTGATGCCATGTTTTGAAACCTGCTGAGATTGGCATTCATATGGCCCTCGCTCCAACCAAACTCTTCGAAAACACCCATTTTGAGAGGGGAGTCATTTGATGGAAAACCTAAGGACCTTTGTGGTTCTGTTCCGAGGATGGTCGAATTGGAAAGTGGGTATTTCGTGGGGGCCTGGAGGAGAGACTGAAAGTTAAGAATTGGGTTTTGCATGTTGATGTTGAGGAAATTTTCAGGCTGCTGTAAAAGGTCTAACTCGGATGGTAGTTGGTAGTTAATGGAAGTTGAATTAGAAGTAGCAATGTTGTTACTAGCAGAAGCCGAAGTGAGGTTAGCTCCAGGAGTAGAAGCTGTAGAAGAAGAAACAAAGGGGGGAGAGTGGATTTTTTGGGCGAATGGTCTTGAAAGATAATGAGGGGTTGAAGGTCCCAAATGGGTCGATCTCAGTGTAGGAAGTCTGGCAAATAGATCGAGCCTGGTTCTTGGAAAAGGTGAGGACGTGAAGGGTGGTGCAGGGATCCCAGTGAACTCCTGAACCATGGCTCGGAAATTGTTGGTGTCTGTGGTCAAAACAGTTGTTGGTTCATGTCTTGAAGCTCTGGATCTCTTCTTTGGGTTACGCCGCATCTGATTGTTGTTGTTGGGTTGGTCACTTGTGCCTGAAACTGCACTTTTTGTACCACTTCCTTGTCCTTGAAGCATCTGCATACAAGGAAAAGTGGCACTGCTTTGTGCCTCTTGGGTGGTCAACAACTGCTGCGTTGGTGATGTTGAAGCCATGAACCCACCAAGATCAATGCAATCGGGCTCAGATCTTAGATTTCCGGACCAAACCACATCAAGATTGAGGACTGAATTTATGTTCGTTGAATCAAAGTAGTTTGATAAAGGGTCGAACATAGCTGATGAAAAATGACTCTGATGTTGCCCTTGCGGCGGCAGCGGTGGTTGGTTACCAAAGGGACCACGAGCACCAGTATGGCTCGATGGATTACTGTTAAAAAACGTTGAGATCGACTCAGCTCGTGAATCATACTCTTCACCGCCACTACTCGAAGACTCCATACTATCACTGCTACCAGAATCCATGAAAAAGG
>JBBYHM010000013.1:9964421-9992545 GCA_038381775.1 Adansonia rubrostipa
TGGTACTCAATGTTTCTCTTCTTTGTTTTCCTCTATTGCGATATCTGAAAGCTCCAATTTTCTTTTCTATGATCACTTCAATTAGAATTTGGTATATTAATTTGGGACTTCGAATCTAAAGCTTAACCTATATTAAATCATATAGCTATTTTTAAGAGATAATATCTAATAAATTTAAAATTTATATTTTAACATCTATGATCTTTTTTTTTTTTATTTTTAAACTATAATTTTTTATATAAAAAAATTAAACGGTTTGAATATTTTCCAATAATTTCAAATTATATAAAGTACATTTGAGATTCGTTATTATCTTTAATGTAGAAGATTTTATTAGTCAGAGGCAGAATCTGTTTGAAAATGGAGTTTAAGAGTAACTTCTGAGATTAAAGAAAAACATTATGTTCGTATCATACAACATTGTTTCTAATTACCATATACATACATATATATATAATTATATATATACATAGTAACAGTACATACTAAATTCTCATTCCCCAAAATATATTCTCCAAATCAGAATTTTTCTGGACCGCTTATGTACAACTTACAAAGAATAGTTTTCTTCTGTTTTTCTCTTCTTTTTATTGGTGGTTCCTCTCTGGTCTTATTCTTCACCACCCATCCAGAATCCGCATGACTTTAAAAGGTCGCTGAATACCAAACTCATGTCCATAATTAACAGTTGTATTTTCATCTATATATATATATATATATGGGTTTGTATTTAATATATTAACAATTTATTATATCTGTATACAGTCAATAAATCAAAAATTATATAACTTTATTAAAAAAATTTAAAAATAAATATAAATAATTTTATTTTTAATAAAAAATTACATTAATAATATATTAAATATAAATTCATATATTATAATGAAGAAAATACTTGAATCTTTAAGGTTTTTTTTTTTTTTAATTATCATTATCATTAAGCTATAAGAAATTTTGTTTTTGTTGGTTGTTTGATGGTCATTTTCATATATATAAATTTGGAAAATATCAAGCTGATTTTCACAATTAATCAAAAAGGTTACCTAACCCCATTAAGTTGGTTTAAGTTCTACGCTGTTTACCCAAATGATTAGACACCACTTTGCTTTTATGCATTTATTTTCTTTGTTTTTGACTTTTTGGCTTTCCCTTTTTGTGAAACTTTCACTTGCATAACTTTACCGTTCATGTTGGGCAACTGCCTAGCAGCATCACTTTACTAATAACTAATGCATCCCACATCAATGTATATATTTTTTAACTACATACATACATATATATATATGTTTGCATCTGGGAAGAAATTAACGTTGTAATTTATATCTAGTTATCTAGATTTTTTTTATTTTTTAAATATTTAATTTGATATTATTTATAATATATATTTTAATATTTATATTTTTATCTAATATAAATCCAACACTCATATGAAACTATGATTAGCATAGGTTTATACGCTAAGAAATCTTTGTAAAAATTATTGCATTAAAAAAAAAGCTTTTTTTTATTGGATTTGATAAAGAAATGATGCCTAGCCAAGGATCCCTTAGCCAAAAAAGTAAAATAGACTTGGTCAAAAAACCATGTTTGAAATTTATGCAAAATCATCGCTGGAATCTTGTAAGAAAACAAACATGTCTGAAGGACTGCAAAATTCAGGAATGCTCCCAGAATTGTTAAGATATTTTCAATTTCTAATGGGAGAGGGGGGACGATCTGGGGGTCAAACAATGTAAAAAGTCTTGACAGAGAAGGTGGGTCAAGTGGTCCTAATTAATAACAGTTTTTTGTGGATGCTAACCTTTGATTAAATTAATATAGATGGGAATTTTGGTGTTTGACTGTGTTTGCTAATTTTCAGCACCGGATCCAGGGGACTGATCAATTAACTGACCATTCTAATCTAGTAAATCCAACCACCCAAATTATTTGTCACAATTATGAATGTTATGACGTTGGTGTCATATACAGCTATACAAATGCGACGTTATTTATTTTTCAAAAACTATATTATGAATATCCGAAATCAAATGTCATTACATCTACAATCTATACAATTAAAAACTATCACCAAATAATAAGATTGCTTGATTTTAATTTTAGGATATTTTATTAAGTGACAATTAAACTTGATTGTTGCGTGTCTTTTGTGGGGTTAGTTAAGGTATTGCAATTTTTTTTTTAAATTTTTATTTTTATGAGGAATGATAGAGAAATTAATGGGAAAAAAAAAAGGAAAGGGAAAGAAAAAAAGAAGAGAGAAATTTTGTGTTTTATTTTTTGTGTCATTATTATATTCGAGATATTATAAATTCATAAAAATATGAGCACAATAATAATTTATTTTTATAAATTTTAATACATTTATATATTCGTATCATATATATATTATTTTATATGTAGCATTTTAATTATCTTTTCAATGTTATATTCACGTCGTATCTCAATTCAACTCTTATTTTTTATTACTTATCATAGTGATTCGCTTTTAAATCTAAGTTAATTGATTTAAGAATTAAATTTTTGTATATATATTTAAACAAATATCATGTTTAAAATTTTAATTTAATTTTTTGACGCGTAACCAAGGGTATATTATAAAAGCAGTATAAAACACATTGAAGAATTTTTTTTTTTTTTGCTATTTTAATAATTCGACTAAACAATGGCGAACTATTATAACTCTCAATTCTATAAATTGAAAACGATAGTTAAATTCCTATGCGTCCAAGTTGGTCGAAATCTTGTAGCAATATCCCCTATTTGATATTTGGGTTTAAATAATTGGGCACTGGGTAGTGAACAAAGTGGAACAAAATGGGTCCAAAGTCCAAAAATGAGTAAGAGCATTTGCAAAGAAACAGTTGGGATCCAAAGCGAGACTAATCATAGATTTCATATTTAAATAACAAAAGCCAGCCCAAACTAACCTGGACCCAACCGAAGAAGCAGAATATTCCAGTATTGGGAGGCCTACCCAGGAGCATTTGAAGGTAATGTTTAAAAAAATTCGATCAAAAATCGAACTGATAAAATTGATCGATCATCTGATTAAATTAAATTATTTAATTAAAAATTTTAAATATTAAATATTATAAATACTTTAACATAAATATAGATTTAATTCAATGATATAATATTTAAATAGATTCAACAAATTAAAAGTTTTAAATTTAATAATATAAAATAAACTTCAAAATACACTACGGAAAGGCACAAAAGATTGTCCGAAAAATGAACAGTAAGCTTTTTAAGAATGTAGTAAATCTTTTATTTTTATTAAATTTTAAATTTTAATTTATAAATATAAATTTTTTAATATTTTAATATTATATTTAAATTAAGTAAGGCTTTTGGGATATCAATTGGACTCAATCTGAAACTTTATAGCAATTTATATTCAATTAAGTTTTTTTTTTCTTCGTCAATTTAACTCTTACCAATTTTTTGTTGAACACAAATACTTTTTGATTAACATGAACAAATCTTCTTATTGATTAATTAACCCTTTTTTTATTAATCTTAATTTAATTTGAAAGAAATTACTAATTATCCATCAACTTTTATCAACCATCTAATGAAATAACTTCTAATGTAGCATAAAATAATAATAATAATACTACGATAGATTTGAAGGTAAATATGTTCATTTGATTATATAAATATTAATATAAAAAATCAACTTTTAAGTCATTATTTTTTATACTTAATTTTTAAATCTTTTATAAATTGTGAATCAAGAATAATGATATAGATTTAAAAAAAAAATAATATTTCATGAGTAAAAAATTTGAGTTTTTGAGCTTAATTTAGTTACGGTTAGAAGTGTTTATAAATATATAAGATTATAGGTCAACTTTTTATATAAATTTACTTTTAAAAATATTAAAATAAAAAATATAAATTTATAATTTTGTAGCCGAGTTAGACAGGTAATAAAATTTATAATCCAAAAATAAAAAAAAAAAATAGACAAGGAAATGTAGCAATAATTTTTATTTTTATAAATAATTCTAACATATAAAAGAGTTGAGTATAAATATTTATTTTACTTTAATATAAGCTTGGCCACCAAGGAAAGTTTCATCTGGAGAAGCAGCTGCCTGCCTCTCTTTGTCTTCTGATGCGGCTGCTTCATATTTTTCCCTGCGTACATAAAAAGTAATCAGATATGGATTTTTGCTCCCAACTATAATTCTCGTAAATATTTGCCTAAATCAATAATGCCCATTACTCGCTTCATTTTCTTTTCCGCCAAGCACCGCTTCGCCCACCCTCCCAATCTTCTTCGAAGGTCACACTCTAATCCTTTTATTTTTTATTTTTTTTTCTGTTTTTCCTTTTCTTTTGCGGTTAGAATAAATGGGTTTTCATTTGTGACATTGTATATGCAGAAAAAAATGAGAAAGTTATGATCTTTATGCTTTAAAGGGTTTTTTTTTATTTAACTCTGAGTAAGTCGGTGCATCTATAAATTATGATATGCAGTTTTTTTAGTTGAATGTTAGTGTAAATTAATACTAGTTCCAAGTTTGTGACTTTTTGAATGGTTTTGATCCTGGAATTGTTCTTCAATGATTTTTTTTCTTTTGTATATTTTGATCATGAAATGGTGATTTGGGTTTTTGTTGTAATTGCCATGTGAACATGTTTTCCTTATATATGAATCATTAAGTTTATAGTTTTCGATTTTTAGACGGTATGATGCAATTTTTAGTAAAATTGGCAAAGCTATAGGTTCTAATGCTTATATGGATATGTAGGTTTGGTCCATCTAAGAGAACTCAATCTTGTGGCTATTCCAAATCAGCAAACAACGGTTACAGAAAGCCAACTGGGCATCCTGTTTTAAATGTAGAAACACAGGCATCTCGCTCATGGGGTGCTTATCTTATTGTATGCCACCTTAGCCTTTCTGCAATTGCTTGTTGATATGTACTTTTGTTTTGTTAATATTATATTGTGTATGAACTTTTTTGTTGGATAATTTGAAGTGGGAAGATTTAGCCTAATAGTTATTTTTATCCTTATTTTTGCAGCCAGCTACTTTACTAGGATTTGGCGGATTGGTAGCTTTTTTGCATTATAATGATGAGAGGAGAGCAGTTAAGATAGGTACTTGTTTATCTTCTATTGTTGTCAAATACGTGCCCAGATGTTCGAATCTTGGTTGTTATTAACTCAGAGTTGGAAACTATTTTGCTTGGATACGTATGGTCTCTACATTTTCTGCTCTTTCATGTATTGAAGTTTTATTATTTGTTATTGCTGTTATTTTTCTAAAGTAAAAAAATTAGATTAGATGAAACAAGCAGTGATTAGCTTGAGCTAGTGGTTGGCTGATCACGAGTGTCATATATATGATTCATATTTAATTACTTACAAGTAGCTTATTTCAGTGACTTCCTGTGCATTTGTGCTTAGATACCTATGCTGGAGATTGTTGGGAAGCTTCTTCTAGTCAGTTTTGGTTCAACTTATTTATTTTTGTTGTTGTGCTTCTTTGATTATGCTTGTGCCAAGATGTCCCAAGTTGTTGTCCTACTGCCATTTTTATAGTATCATATTGCTATTTTTCTCAGAAAGGCCCAATAGGAGGTCTTCAAACAGCCATATGGTGTTTGTTGCTTTATGATACTTTCTTAAATGTGGCGGAGGTAGAAAAGGTTGACTAAAGGAGAGGCTAAGTTGAACCAGAATGCAGTC
Source organism: Adansonia rubrostipa (assembly GCA_038381775.1). NCBI lineage: Eukaryota > Viridiplantae > Streptophyta > Magnoliopsida > Malvales > Malvaceae > Adansonia > Adansonia rubrostipa. Next base: position 9,970,128 of record JBBYHM010000013.1, read on the forward strand.
ATTGGTAGTCCATTTGACGCTGCAAAATATTCGGAGGGTTCTTTATCTTGGCTATGTTTATCTTATAACTTTGACCTGTAGCAAATAGAAGAAATTTCATGGTAAGGAAATTATTGAGTGTACCTCTTCCATTGTATTTTTCTCACTGACGCTTCCATGACATATCACTACTAGTGGAAGTCAGGCATTAAAGGGCTCTATGTATTATCTTGTCTGTGATCAGACGTGTTGGTGAATAGTATGGAATCAATCCAGTTGTGGGATACCTTAATCTGTTTAAAAGAATGAACTTGAGATCAATGGTTATGGAAACCTTTAGAGTCAGTAAATCATTAAGTGACAGATAGTGCATTAATAAATTTGCACATAGATAGTCTAATTTTTTATTATTATTAGGGTGTAGAAAAATACATGTATGTATACCTTCATTTTTTTTATATATATACTTTGGTTGACATAGAATAAAATATCTAAAAACAATGGAAATGTGCCTATAAAGCTAGGGTCTATATGTGTTTTTCTTTCCCTAAAACAAAATTTTGTGTTACCTTAACGTACTCCCTTTTTTTTTTTTTGTTAAGGCAATAGTTCATGTTGGCACACTTAAAGTGCCATGCAAATCAGTAGGATGTAATTCACGCCTAAAAGGATATTGTTGGATATTAAAAACTACATGTTATGATAATGAGTATACTTGTTCAAAGCTGCATCTAATTTGGATAGTTTGGGAATTTTTTGAAGAAGAGAGTGAAGAAGAGTGGACCTGAGATTGTATATACTGGACAGAAGAATTTACCACTTACTAAGTTTACTTGAAGTGATTTGTATTACATAATCCAAAATACTCCTTTGCTTGCATCAATTTGAGGTTTAAAGATCCATGAAAATTTTGTATATATTTTTTGGTGTTTTGTCCAATTGCTAATGAAGAAAGGACTCGGTATAGACATGACTAGTTATATTGGTGTTTTGTCCAATTGCTAATGAAGAAAGGAGTCGGTATAGACATGACTAGTTATATCTTTAACATACTTCTTGTTTATGTTCATCAGGGAAGGACAACAATTCTGGTAGTGATGCTTTGGCAGCTCCAATTATTGGTGGCCCATTCACTTTGGTTAATACAGAAAGTCAGATTGTTAATGAGCGGGACTTTCTTGGAAATTGGGTTCTCCTGTACTTTGGCTATACCTCGTCTCCTGATGTTGGACCTGATCAAGTCCAAATAATGGCCAAGGCTATAGATACATTAGGTATAACCCCTTAACAAAGATTTAGTTATATTTAACTATTTGTCTTGTAATATTCTTTACATTTTTATGTTTTATTTGGATCAAGAGTCAAAGGAGAATTTGAAGATCTTTCCTGTATTTGTGACAATTGATCCTCAGCGTGATACTCCTGCACAACTTCGCGCTTACCTCAAAGGTTGAATGCCTTGTAACTGAATATGCGACAATGATAAGCTACTTGCACTTAAATTACTTGTATTTTGATTAATATATTCTCCAATTTTACGTTCAAAGTGCAGAGTTCGATCCAAGAATAGTGGGATTGACCGGACCTGTTAGTGCTGTAAGGCAAATGGCACAAGAATATCGTGTTTATTTCAAGAAGGTTGAAGAAGAAGGAGATGATTATCTTGTCGAGTCTTCTCACAACATGTATGTTCCAGACATTGACACGCAGAAATCCCTTTCCTCAATTTTTATTTTTATTTTTTTTTAATTTTTAATTTGAGAACTTGATGCAGCTTGGTTTTAAATGCCCAGGTATTTGATAGACCAAAAAATGAAGGTTGTAAGATGCTTTGGAGTAGAGTACAATGCTGAAGAACTGTCAAAGGAAATATTGAAGGAAGTGAAGAAATACCAAGGTAAAGCTTGAAGTACCATGGCTATGCTGCTTGCTATTTTACCCTGGTAATGTCTATCTTTTACTTCGGACAGGATAGAAACAATTGAAACCAACCCCAGAGAAACTATTGTACTGGTTCCCTGTCGAACTGGTCCGGTTTTTTCATCACTAGTTAAAAAAAAAAAAGAAGAAGAAACTTTTTCCATTTTCTTTCTTTGGGGTTCATTTTTCTCCCATACAGTTCAATTTTCTCATAGGACAATTCAATTGTCAAATATGAATAGGATGTACTTCATAAACTAGACTGGAGGGATTAAATTTCGAAATCTTTAAGTAGGTTCGAAGATATGGTAAAGTTCTTTTTCTAAAAATATAAAATAAAATAAAAGATATGGTAAAATTGGATGACAAGCTGGTCCTTGGTTTAATTTTATTTCCTGGATATTGCTAATGTGTGAAGCTCAAATGTCTTAGTCAGCATAAGTTATTGCTGAATCAGTTATTACATAACCAAGCTGCGGTCTTATACCAAATGATCACTCACTTTAATACCATATTTGGTAAGAGAGAAAGAAAAGAAAATAGGTCGCCAATGAGCATTTTATTTTCATAAAAATCTATTTAAGTTTCCATGCCTCTAAATGTTCATGCTCCTGGACCAACCGAGTGCAAAAAAAATGTTTGATATACAAGTATTCAGTACTAGGAATCATCATATATATATATATATATATATATATATATATATATTGTCTTTGTTGAGGTTAATTGGTTCATTTCCCAGGTCTAATGCATTGATCATGACTTGCTAATCGTATTCACCATTTGGGATTTTGGGGCTCTTAACGTTTTTTGCCGCTACATAAAGGTGATTTTGTTACTACCAGGATAGGTTGCAAAGCAAATTTGTGCGTGGAAAAACTTGGGACTTAATAATATTAAGAGTTGATCGACACTAAACATGGTGCCGTTTGCAATTTTCCGATTTTTAATGGGGACGAGGTCGGAGGAAGACGTTAACAGCCGATCGACCTTGTTCATAATAATCGATACAATGGAGATTTAGGGCTTTACTTGTTATTACAGATTGGTAGCTGCAATCCTTAAACCAAAAGACTGGATTTGAATTCAAGAAGCTGATGTTATGGGCTTCAACAACCCACCCAGAAACACATCAACACTCGATACCTCGGCGAGCCAATCCCCTAAAGCAAGCCCATTGCTGTCTTTGCCAATCCCATTATTCCTAAACTTTCTCGGGAGATTATGCTGCCTTCTTATCATCCTAAAGTACGGGTAGCAATTAGATGGGTTCGAGTTAAGTCATTTTGGGTTTAAATTTTTACGGATTTGAATTAATTTGAATTCGTATTTATTCAAGTTAGAATTTTTTTGTTTTCGGGTTAATTCGGGTTTGGGTTTATTTCGGGCCAATTCAGGTTCGGCCTTATTTAGGTTCGAGTTTAGGTTTAGGTCAGGTTCGGGTTCAAGTATATTTATATTATTTTTTATTTTATGTTAAATGTAATTATTTTTACGTAGTTTTAAATTATAAGCCCTGGTTTGAATTTGGCCCGGTCTGGCTCAAAAAAATCTTAGTTCGTTCTATAGGCCTAGCAACTGCCCGAAAAATTTTAAATTTTAAGCTCAGGGCTAAATTTGGCTTGGCCAACCCATTTAAATATAAATCATTATTCATAATATTATAAAGTTAATTTTTATATTAATATTTACATATTTTAAAATTAAATTTAAATAAAATATTTTATTTTATTCAAAAAAAAAAAATTTCAGTTCAAACGTACTCGAAACTTAAAATCTAAAACTTAAACTTGATCGTGTTGGGCTTATTGTGTTGGATAGGCTGTCAGGCTCATGGGCATTTCTAGTTGCTAGTTTAACATTTAATTTTTTTTATTTTTGATATAGTATTATCTATTATGATTTCTATATTTTTAATTTATCTGATTATTTTGTTATATTATTATCATACTCCAATAATAATCATAATAATAATAATAATAATAATATTTAAAGAAGTATTTAGAGTTTTACTATTCATATGCATAAATTCTCAATATTTAATGAGTTTAATTAATTAAATTAAAAAAAGATAAATGGATAATATACTTTGTTGACAATGCTTTTCAAAGATCATGATATGATTGATTTTTTGATAAATTATTATTTTATCATATATAGACCTTCTCAAGAATTGGGATACCCACTTAACCCAATTGGGTCTGGGCTTAGGTTTTCATATTTTTGTTTTAGATTAGCCTAACCCGACTCGGTACAGTGATTTTAAATTAAAATAACATGTATATTTTATTTGAATTTAATTATAAAATATATAAATATTAATAAAAAATATTTTTTAATATGATAAATAGTAATTCTGGTTAAATAAGCAAATCTAGGTATGTTAAATAAGGGTTTGGGCTTAAGATTTAAAAAAAATTAAGATCGAGGCTCGGCGCAATCAGTGAGCAAGTTTAATCATATTTAAAATATAAATTAAGTTTTTAATATTTAATTAAATTATTAAAAAAATATTAAAACAAAATTCATAATTAAAATTTTTTATTTATGAAAAGTTATTTAATTATAATTTTTTTATATTTATTTTTAATATTAAATTTGAATTCTAGTCACTTCGAATTTGAATTTTTCAGATTCAAACCATTAAATTTTTGATCAAATTAAATTTAATTAAAATTTAAATTTTTCAAACGAATTTTAAAATTCAAATTCATTTGCACCTCCATCTCAAAGTGCCTACCTCACATGTATAGGGCTTCTGACTATGAAATTTGTTCCCCTCCAACAAGCTACTACAACCCCCAACAAGCCCTGCAGCTTAAACAAATTTATATGAGGAAACTATAAAGCATTTGTTCATAGACTACTATAGGCTAAAGAAAATTATCTAGAAATATTTTATTTTTATTTTATGATTTTATATTTTTATGATTATATAATATTTTTGTCATGTGGTAAGATATCATTGAATTTTTTTACATGTTAATATTTAACTAATAATATTAGTTTAAATAACTAATAAGTATAACGAAATAAAAGTATGAACACAAAATTAATAATATATTTTTTTAATTATTAAACTAAAAATTAAATTAAAAAATAAAAATCAAATAAGTATTTAACTCAATAAATAAATAAATAAATCTCTTGGCGCGGAGAGAAACAACAAATTACTAAAACAAAATCACGACAATACTCCAATTTAGAAATATCAAGTTAAATGACATAAAAATAAATTCGTACATATATTAATGTCATTTAATCAGAGGCTGCCAGTGCAAGACAGCCGGAGGCATCTGACAAGCGTACAAGGTAAAGGAAACCTTTTAATTACACAAGAACCACCGACTACATTGACACGGTCCATACGGCATATTAATTTGAACCAAGTTTCCCATTTTATGACCAAATCGAAGCCCATCGTGCAAAATCAAATCATAATCCCACTCTAATCAACATGATAATCCCCAGTAATCAGCATCATATCATCATTATTATTACCTTTTTTATTAATATTAATTAAATACAGCCCTCATTAGATGCTAGGGATAGACTTCCGAGAACGCCGATCAACACCAAACTCCGAGGGACAATGGCTCCTGATAGCGGTGAGCTCGTAAGGTGGGGTATCGAGCGCCAACCATTGCTCCACCGTGAACTGCTCCTGGCTACAAGAGGTATGGACGCCGGTCATGGTCACTTCCACGTAGTTACAATACCATCCATGATGCGGACCAGAACCATCGGAGGTCAAGTTCATCGCACATACAGGGGCAGCCAAGCAAGGTCCTCTACCCGAGAAAATATCCAAATTTCCCCTCTCGAAATAGTTGTGTCCTGCCTCCATTAACCCACCCCATGCTTCCAGGTTGTTGAGGTCCACGTGCTCGCCGTTGACATCATAGAGCCTTAGGCTGATGACGGAGTCGGTTCCGCCTTTGAAGATGGATCCAGTTCTTATGAAGATCGAGTAAATGCAATCTTCATCGTCCTGCATGCATGAAGAAGGAGAGGTTAGAGACGGGGATTTGGAGGGTATTATGGGGGGTCGTTGAGGGTCACTTAACAGAAAGAGCGATGGAGGAGAAGGATAAGATGATTAGGAAGGAAGAGAAGATCAGCTGCATTGGGGTAGCCATTTTTAAACTTTTGGAAGCTCTGGCAAGAAAATTTTTTTCCCATTTACTTGTGTATAAATATGCGATTTTTTTCTTTTTTTTGGAGGGGGAAACGTGATAAATTTTTTATTTTTTTCTATATTTTTATTTATTTACTTATTTATTATTTTGATAAAAACAGCAATCTAAAATAAAAAATAATATTAAAAGTTCTTTATATTATTATTTAAATATTTTTAAAATATATTTTGTAATTAAACTTGAATAAAATTTTTATTAATAAATTAATATTCTATTTGAAATCATGCAAAACTTGAGTTTCATAATATTTATTAAATTTTATTATCAGTGTACTTGATACTAATCTATATATATATATATATATATATATGAGATTCGACCACTTTTCTAATTGAATTTTTGAAGCATTCATCTTAAAGAGGATTTAAGTTTCAGATAAAAAAAATCTTTGTTAATCCTAAATGTAAAGTCAAGAGGAGGAATCATTCTTTTTGTTTATCTTAATAATAAGGAAAAGGAATTTAGATTTGCATAGAATACAAAAAGGAAAAAGACGAAAAACTCTTGCTCATCCAAAGGTGAAAATGTCGAGGGAAGAAGCATTGTCTCAATTAATGGCAAGTTGAAGAATTTTCATCAGACTTATGGCAAGTTGAAGAATTTTCATCAGACTTATCGAATGGTAAGATTATTCGTCTAAAGGTTGGACAAAAATATTAAATATATCAAATAAATTTATTAAAAATTATAAACTTATTTAAAAAATAATCAAAATTTGATTTAACTTTCAAAATTCAAACCCACCATCATTTGATTTATATAATAGTTTTGTATAACATTTTAATATAAATATTAAAAAACATATTATTCCTGCATGGAAAGTCCAAGTCACAAATCAAAAATAGAGTCAAATTTTTTTTACTTAAAACAAGACAGATTAATTATTTTCTTCATTGAACTGAAAGAATGCTTTTCTTTATTTATGAATTAACACATCAAACAATAATCCTATTTTTCGACCAAAAGATGAAAGACTTATTGTTTTCTTCGTTTAACTCCCTTACTAGAAATAATGCATTTATTTTATCCAAATCACATATCCAAAAATAGAATCCTATTTTTCAACCTAAAGAGTAACAACTAATTATTTTCTTCATTTAACTCCCTTACATATATAAAAATGCGTTGTCTTTTCCATATCACACATCCAAAACAGAGTCCTAATTTCGACCAAAAAATAAGGCTAGTTATTTTCCCTTACTAGAAAGGAAAAGTGTTTCCAAATCACATATTTAAAAATAAATTCCTATTTTTCAATCTAAAGTGGAAAGACTAAATATTTTTCTTATATTCGCTTCCTAAAAAAGAAAATGTGTTGTCTTTTCTAGATCATATGTCCAAAAATAGGTTCCTAATTTTCTAACTAAAAAGAAAAGACTAATTATTTTTCTTTATTTAAATCGTTTACTAGTAAGTTATATATTATTTTCTTTATATCATATGTCCAAAAATGAGTCGTATTTTTCGACCTAATTAGAAAATATATATATATATTTTCATTTAACTCTATTACTAAAATTCATATTGTTTAAATCGAAAATAAGTATTTATTTTTCATTTAACTCCCTTACTAAAAAAAATAGTATTTTTAGTATTTTTTTATATGACATGTCCAAAAATAAAGTTCTATTTTTCTACCTAAATAGAAAATTATTATTATTTTTTTCATTTAACTCCCTTAAAAATATGCGTTGTACTTTCCAAATAGAAACCTCTATTCGCTCTCACCGCAAAACCAGCCAATCAACCTCAAAGAAACTACCAAATTTCCCATGCAAGCCCTAAATTCTTCCTCGACCTTCAATTCTTTTAACCTTTGCCACCCCAACCTATTCTTCCGCAACCCATCTCCCCCATGGAGGAGCGGGTCTTCGAGCCTTCCGCCGGTGACCCTCGGTTGCAGTCGTCGAGACCCGAAGCCGCCTCCCCCAATTACCTGCAGCTAGTTCCCCCTCCTGGCCGTCCATCAGCCGCAACCTACGTCGTCCAAGTCCCTAAAGATCAAATATATCGCGTCCCACCTCCCGAAAACGCTCGTATCGTCGAAAATTATCGTCGGGCGGCGAAGACGCGTGTGAAGAACAGGAAAACTGCTTGTACCAAGTATTTGACGTGGATCGCCATTGTTTTGGTTGTGATTGGGGTTATGATAGGCGTAACCATAACGGCAATGTACCATTCTTTCACCCCCAAAGCTCCAGTTTTCTCGGTTTCTAAGCTCCTTGTAAAGCAACATAAAGATGGCAGCCCCCCTACGTATGATGTCACGTTGAAAGTGAAGAACACGAATGAAAAGATGGGGATCAAATACGGACCAGCTGAAGATGATGCGAAGCTAATGTTCTGGACGAAGACGCTTGGTTTTGGACAATTTCCGGGCTTCTACCAAAACGGCGCTGATTCGAACTCGATTCATGTTAAACTAAATGGCCTCGAAGAACAATCGGTGCCACCCAATGTCCAGAGGAGTATGAATGATAAAAAAACAAAGCATCAAATCTCTTTAGTGCTGAAGTTCAATTCTCCATTGCTGCTGAACGTTTGGATCTTCAAGATTTGGAGTAGAGAGATGGATGTCAAGTGTCAGTTTAGGGTAAGCACCATGGGAGAAGGAACCAAAATTCTGGCCAAAGATTGTAAGACCAAATTGTCTTAAAAGATAAATATTAAAGGTAAAATTAATTTGTAATCGAAATGTGAAAGGTTTCTTTATTTAATTCATACATTATGGGCTTAATGCATTAATTCAGAATTATATATATATATATATATTCTATTGTTGGTTGTCGATTTAATTTATTAATAACTTCGTAAATCTTTTCTAATTGACCAATCATTTACCCAAGACTCTGAACTCGCCATTTGATTAAGCATATTCTCGTCATCAAACGTGATCAAGATATAGATTTTTTAAATAGAAATATGGTTTACTTCTTGGAATTTAAAACTTTCCATCAGAATTTCACTTTTATAATAACCCTTTGAAGACGCCAATGACACAGTTCCTTAACCTGTGTTGTCAGTCTCACCTGTACACAACTTCTTTCTCTTTTGCATCGTTTTTATCTAATCATCATTTCGATTATCATAAGAAGATCCGACCTGCTGTAACGATGCCTGAGACACCGATCGCTTTCCTCCTCTTGCACTTTTCAAGCTAATTTGCTCACAAAAACTATGACGGTATTGATCAAATTAAAGTTGTTTTAGAAATTAATTATCAAAATAATATTATTTTGAAATATATTATCAAAATAATATTGTATTAAAATATATTATCAAAATGCTGCTCTTTTTGCTACATCAGCATTTTGACTGTTTTTGACTTTTGTCCATATCTGAATTTTTTTCTTTTAAACACGAATTATATAGTATGAAAATAATAATAAAAATATGAAATGATATAAAAAATAAAATGAATATGATACAAAAAACACAAATACATGGAAAAAATAACCCGACTTCAAATGCTACATGGCATGAAAAAATAACATTAATGCATGAAAAAATAATACAACCTAGAATACGATACGACACAAAAAATAGCACAAATATACAAAAAATGGCATGACCTAAAATACGACATAACATGAAAAATAAAAAAAACAAGAATTTTTGTTGTATTCATATAATTTTACGTGTTAAAATCATTTTAATTAGATATAGTAGAATTCGTTAAATATTTAATATATGAATTTTACAAATTCATAATTTTTAGATAAATATGGAAAAAGGAACTCAAATCCAAAAATTTGTTCGAAAAATTTGAATTTGAACTCCAATCAAAACCGATTTGATTAAAAAGATAAAAACTTAAACATGAGAAAACCCGAACTTAAATTAGCCTGAGCTCGAAGTGACCTAAACCCAAAAGAACCCGAACAAAAAATAACTCAAATTTGAAACAACTCGAACTTGAGATCGACCCGAACCTAAACCCAAATTTAATACTAAAAATAAGAATAATTAAATTATAATTAAATATTTTTTATAAAGTAAAAAACTTTAATTATCAATTCTACAATTTTTATAATAAAATTATATAACAAATTGATTTTATATAACACATTAATTTTATATCATTTTAGTGCTAATAAATATTGATTTTAATAATAAATATGATTAAAAATATCTTTTAAGATGTTTACTTGAAAATTAGTATTTGTTATCACTACTTAGTATTATTATATGTGAAATTTAATTGTTTTATGAATTTTTAAATATTTAATTATATATTTTAGAAATAAATAAATTAATAAAATGTTCATTAACGAAATTAGCATTAACATATAAAGTTTGTCCCAAATACAAGTTATATCAAATTAATATAAAATTTATTCATTTTAATGTTATGTAGAAATTAAAAGTATAATAGCAACGAAATTTAATATAAGTTTTAACTCTTTTTTATTAATCAATTAAATTTATTTATTTATTTGCTATTAATGAAAATTAGTTTTTGAAAATAACAAAGTCAATGTAAATTGTAATTCCTTTTTACTTATTAGAAAATAAACTTATTTAACAAAAGTTAAATAAAATATTTACTTATAAATTTGATAAATATTATTAATAATAGAAAATTTTATAATAGCAATTTAAAATTTGAGTAAATAAATTTATTTATTTACCAAGATTAATTGAAAATTTAGCCTTTGATAGTCAAGTAAATTAATGTAAACTTTAATTTGGATTAATTATTATAAAATAAATTTATTTAACAACCGATTTATCGAAACTAAAGTTTTTACTTACAAATCGAATTAATCTTATTAATTGAAAGACATTTAGGGTTCGTTTATTTCACTAAAATTTTCTTTCAGAAAATGTTTTATGAAAGACGTGAAGATTTTCTGGAAAAGCCGAGATTTTCTGATGTTTAGATGACTCAATGAAAAATATTTTCTGTTGTTTGGTTATTTTTAGGAAAATCTATTTTTTTCAAATAGCAATATAAACATAAATATTAAATTATTAATTACTAAAATATTAAAAAATACTTAAAATATTAATCATAATATTTAATACTAATATTCAATATTAAAATATTATATTAATATTAAATACTTAAAATAATACTATCTATTGTTAAAGCATTAATTATATAAATATTTTTAAATATTATAATAATTATTAAAATATTATTTATATTAATCTTTTAATTATTACAACATTATTTTATAATTTTTGAATAATAATATTGATATTAATAGTTAAATATTAAAACCTATAAATCATTAAAATATTAATTTTTATATTACAATCGTAATACTTTAATAATAAAATATTATATTTATATTAAATAATTAAAATAATACTATTGATTATTAAAAAATTAATTATATAAAATTTTAAAATATAATAATTATTCAAAAGTTATTTCTATTAATATATCTATGCCATTAAAATATTAATTTTTTGTATTACAAAATTTATTATGAAATATTTATAAAGTATAATTTATATAAATTTATTATTAAAATGGTCATAAAAAAATATTTTTCAATGAAATATTAAAATACTATTTAAAATTGAAAATATTGATAACATTGCAATTTATTATTAAAATAATAAATTATATTAATACTAATGATCAAAAATGTATATTATAAAATTATTAAAATATATTTTTATGATATCCAAAATATAAATATTAAAAAGTATATTATTAAAATAATGTTATTTTAATATTTTTTAATTAAATATTAAATATTAAATATTTTTTAAGAATAATAGTAATAATAATAATTATAATATTTGGACCAAGTTAAGTTCAACTTCAAAAAATATCTTTTACTTTTGAAAAAGACAAAATGTTTTTCAAGAAAAACGTGTCACTAATCCGTTGACCAACCTATTTTTCACGAAATAAACATGAAAAATGCAAAAAATACTTTTGAGAAGTTATTTTTTTACAAAACAAACAGACCTTAGTTTTAATAACAACTTAGTTTAAGTTAAGATTAGATTATTATATTAAAAAATTATACAATAATTAATTTGAGATAATTTTTTGTTATCCTACCAACTCTTAAATCATAGTCTTATACTTTTATTTATTAGTCAAATATAATTATTTATCCATTTTGATTTAATTATTAGTATTTACAATTATATTTATAAGTATAGACAATATAAATTATAATGTATTTACGTGTTAAAATTCGAGTTCATCAAATTAATTATTTTAAATATTAGTATGATTAATTTATAATATATCATATTTTTTATAATAAATTATTTAACAAATTGATTTTATATAATAAATTAATTTTATATCTGTTTTATGCTAACAATTATTAATTTAAATATATAAATATAATTAAAATATCTTATTATAACAAAAGCTTATTTTAAAATAATAAATTAATAATTTATTTTTGGATACAAATATCTAAATTACTTAGAAATTATTACATTTAACAATAAAATAAAATAATGAAAAGATACCCGAACCTAAGTTCGCAACAGCCTGAACTCAAAATGGTGTGAATCCAAAATAGCTTAAACTTAAAACAACCCAAATTTGAAATGACTCGAACCCAAAATGACTTAAACTTGAAATAGTCCAAACCTGAAATGATCTGACTTGAACCCACCCAAACCAATCCTATTACGACCTTTACAAGGGGATACTAATTTCAAGTTTTTGGGCTAATTGGTTTTTCTTCCTTCTCAATTTACGTTTTTATTTACCAGTTTTAAACTTTAGATTTTAATTTTTAATTTTTCCATTTTTACTCAGTAAATCATTTTGATGTAGTTCTTTTCTCAAGATATAACCAGTTAAATCTTAAAATGTTGCTAAAGTAAGTCTTATGTGGCATTTTTTACACGTTAATATTTTTTCAACCCATGTTATCTTTTTTTCAAATATAAAAAGAGTAGTTAAGTTGGTATCATGAGTTAACCGAGCATTAACTCAATTATTAAAATTACTTAAAAATATTTAAAAATACTAACAATAATATAAACCTAAGGATAATTATGTTTTTTAATTTAAAATATTAATCACTAATTATTTTTCTTTTAAAGCATAGTTTTTGTTACTTATTTTTTTTCAACCACTAATCCCTTTTAAGTTAAAAACTCCTCACTTCCTAAAAACTACTCAAATTTAAAAAATTACTTAATCATATACCTATATTTTTTTATATATATTTATCTATTAATTTCTTTGAAAAATATTTAAAAAAATTATCTTTTCACTCACATAATGAATATGCCAAATTTTAGTTAAATATATTATTTTAGTTAAGCAACATCAGCGTTAAAAATCCATTTCACAATTTAAAAAAAAGTTAACAACCATATTAACTTTTCAATATTGTCCCAATATATTCATTACTACCCTTACTATTTTACTTCACTTTTAAACTTATTGCCTAAATCTTTTTGTACCGGGACCAATGTACATTAGGTTACATAGTTAGAGATTTCATGGCTGCTTTAACCTTGTATTTCACTTATGATTTTTGTAATGTTTCATAAGATAACAACATACAACATATAAAATATAAGTTAGTATTTTTTTTTTTACCATAAATCAAAATTTTCACGTTACATATTTTATTGTAGTTTGACACCTTAACTTAAAATCCTAACTTTGCCATTTACTATATACACCAACATGTATCACCATTTAAATAATTAGTACGGCACAGGTAGTGGATTGGGCTTCCCGTCATTATTTTTTCATTATTTTTAATATATTTATTAATACTATTCACGTATGTAGGATCCACCTATAAATTTTAAAAGTTGTATTTATGAACTATGACTAAGTTATATTAGGTTATATTGGATAAAGAGAATAATGGAGCAAATCCTAACCATAGTCATCTAAGTTCATAGGAGAAAGTTTGTATTTAGGATAATGTTAAATGCGCCTAGTACCTTTATGTGATGACGGTTCTTGGATAGAGGGCGAGATCTTATCCTGAATATAAAGCGAGATCTTCTCCATTACTTTTTTTATCAATTTTTCAATATATTTATTAATACCATTCATATGTATATGATCTACTTATAAATTATTAAAGTCATATTTATAATGATGATTAAAGTCATACTGGATAGTAATAGATGAGATAATAATGGAGGGATCTCAATCCCTTAAATATAAGAGGATGGCGATTTAAATGGTACAATAATTAACCAGTCAATTTTTTTCTTAATTGACTTCATTCTAGAATAAAATAAATGTTTTGAGCAACTAAGTGCAAGATAAGAGAAAAGATGAGATAAAAAGAAAAGATTTTGCAACTTTAACTGAGTCAGTTGGTTGAGTATTTATTAGTGTTTTAATAAGTATCAGGGTTTAAATCTGACCAGCACTAGTGATATGTAAGTATTATTGTTAGCTTTTTTCTATGCTTGTGACGTACCTGCTGAACTAGGATACTCTCCTTTTATTTAAACTTTCTAATAAAAAAATTTAGAATTAGGATTCATTTTAATTATTCATATAGTTATTTTTAAAAAATATTATTTAATAATATTTAAATTTTAAATCTTAACATTTATAAATTTTTTATTTTTAAACTGCTATTTCTATTAAAAAAATTGAGTGGGGAATGAAGGATGCATGGGGAGAGGTGTCTCCTTCCTGCCAATGACAATAATTTAGGCTTTACCAATACTTGATTTAAGTCAGTTAAGACACCAATCTAGTGGACTCCAATCTTCCCACGTGCGAAAGAGCCGGGGTTGCCAAAAAGCTTTGGTGCCATGTTAATGTCCCTATTCAAAAAATCAATGTGTTATTATCATTTTTATTTTTCACATCAAAACAAGGGCTCTAAGTGGAGTCCAGCTCCTTGTTCAATCATAGATTCCCAACTTTAGTGGTGGGTTTCCCTTTCAAAAACCTAACCAGAAAGATTAATTCTCCAATTCTCCTTTCAAAACAAAGATCAGAGGTAAAGACAAATGAATTAGCGGATTCCTTAAACTTAAAGGGCTCTCTCCTCTAACTTGCGGGGTATCTCCAAATCTAAGTACCCATTCTGTTTGTGAGCAATGGCTATTGTTTCCTCCCACATTGGGACTAATAATATTTATCATGAAGCTAACAGTCTACACTGTTTATGGGGTTTCAAGAGGGATCATCCATGTTTCTACTCATCCTCTTTTAATGCATGTTTGTTGTTTCAGGAAGTCGATTCAAATAATTGCTTTTGGTACCAGTCAATTCAAATAAGTTGTATTAATTTTATCAATTTAATATCAAATTTGTTAGTATCCTAACCATGCCACCTTAATTATTTTGTTTATAAATCAAAGAGAATGTCCTAAGGCATATCATCAAGATTATCCTCTAGATCTAGCTTCTTCTTTTTTTTTCTTTTTTTTTCCCTCTCTCAATTGTCTGAGAAAAGGGTGTATTTAAATCTAGTGTGTGTGAAAATAGAGGCAGCTAATATTAACAACATGCAACAAGTAACAAAACGAGTGCTTTTAAATTTTGGTTAAATATTATTTAATTATTTTATTTTTTTGAATTTAATGCATTAATTTATTGATTTTTAAAAAATAAAGCATTAATAATTAAAGATTTCTTTTTTATAAATCATCTAAACACTACAAAATAGGATATATTTAGGATTAAGATAAGAGAATGATCAAGAAAAATATCTTCTTTATCTTAAATTTAGTAATATTGAGGATGAATATCATCTTAATTTAACAATATTAGTAATAATTGTTTTTCTCAAAACGTTTTTAAAAACATTGTTTTAGAAGATGATTTTTCATCCTAAAAGTTTAAAAACGATTTTATATATTTTAAAGACAATCATTAATTATTCTCAATTTCTTTAAATTTTATAGTATAATCGGTATCACTAAACATTGATTAATATTTTTCATCGTCTATTGTGGTTCACATATAAACCAAAATCAAGCGAATAATTCATCTATTCTATGAAATTTGAAATACTTTCCTTTTCTAATAATTGAAAAGCTGCAATAAGTTTAGAATATATCATAATACATCATGCTACAAGATATAACTAATTGGTTGAGCTCATCAAACTTTTGGGGTCCATATATCTCCGTAAAAGACTTGAAAGTCAGCCTAGTTGTTTCAATTCAAAACATAACCTTATTTGAATATGACAGATTAAGAGGACAAAACCTTCTATTGCAGGCTTATAATTTACTCCATGTTTGCAACAATTATTGATCTAATAACAAAACATTGAGAACTGGAAAAAAAAATGTGCCCCAACTGCACTAGCATCAAGTTGCAAAAGAATGCAAGATTTTTTTCTAGCATTGAGCTAAGCTATAGCCTATTTGTTCCTACACATGGTTAATTGTCCCGTACATTATTTACTTTTAATATTATTAGAGGAAACATCCTCACAGTTTTAATTTTAATTGTACCGAGGACGAATGTTTTCTTAGTTTAATAGTATTGAGATAAATATTATCTCAAAGAATTTTACAGATAATTTTAAACTGTTGGGATAATTTTTTATTTTTAAAAATTTTTAAAAATAAGTACTGATTGTTCTCGATTCTATTAAATTTTGTAGTGAACGATCAAAAAAGAATATTCAATAAGGAAATCCCAGAAGGCATCTGAATTATTTACTTTGTTCGATTTAAATAAAAGAAGCAAAACTGTGTTTTGGTGCGGTGAAGCATGCACATGTTGTTAAAGGAGGGGGGACCTTTTTTTCTTTTGCCATTATCTGTAACTCATTAACTTATCCTTTTGACTCAGCAGATATACAGTTCTTTAAGTAAAAAACAGTTATTTTGATCCTAAAAATGGGGCCTGCACCACTGCCAAATCTTTCCTGATCCAATCATAAATGGCTATGATTATCTTATCTCCTATATTATTGCTCCATTCCTAAGCTACAGGGAAAAAAATAATTTGCTACTTGGCTAGCATCCTATACTGGGATACCATTGAATTATATCGAATTGAGGTTTTCTTATTGGGTAAATTGATGAATTTGTGAATCTGTTAGAAGTTGGTGTTTGACTTGTAAACATCAGCAAATCAAAAAAATATCGAAATTCAAATTTTAAATATATTTTGATACTTAAATTAATAAAGTAAATGTCCAAATATTTGAAAAATCTGTTAGAAGTGGGCTCGATATGTACAAGAAAATTAGTATTTGCAAATTTAGTGACAGATGTTCGACCCGTAAAAGTTAGGGTATAACATGCTCGACTGCACGCAGATTCACAGGCTTTCTATTGGGTCAAGAAATAATACCAGAAACTGAAATGTATGCATAACAAATGCCAATTATCGAGGGTTTTCACTTTCCAAAACGGTTGTCAATTGCAACATATATTTCTTAAGAGAAGTGCTTTTAACGGTGCCTATAAATAACCGTTAACCGGATCATATGTTTTATTAATATTGCATAAGATCAATAATGGAGGAAAATAAAAGTTAGCTAAACTATAGTCCATTGGCTACGTTTTGTTCTTTCAAAAGATGATTCCCTTCTTTCTTGGTTCCCTATAAAATGACAGAAGCCAAAAGATAAAATGTTGCTATTCGAGGCATTGTTTTATCCCTCACTCAATTATTTATTTATTTTTGTTGGTTAACCCTCACTCATAATTACCATTGATCTTTGATTTGAACTCAATCATCATTTCTTATGTATGGATAATTTTATGAATTCAAACTTTTAATTAAGTTTTTTTTAAAAAATATTTTATATAATCAATAATTTTATAAATTTAAAATTTAATTCAATTGATTTATTAATTTTTAAGATGTAATATTTAATAAATTTAAAAATCAAATTTTAATAATAAGTTTGCGCAGCTGTGACATAAGAAAGTGATACAAAAGTTGCTCAATTGATATTACGAGTAAAGTGATATTAATTCAATTGATGAAATTATTTACAAATTAAAATAAAATTCGTAAAATAAAGTAAACTTAAGGTAGTTTAGTCTTTTACTTTATTTTTACATATATTTTTTAAATTAAAAAAATAACCATATATATTATACATTACACTCCAGAATCGGCCCAGGAATAGTCTCCCTAATCTTCTCCTGTTGAAAAAGCTGATGCAAAACAAGAGATTCTTGCTAACATTTCGTATCTATAAATATAGTTAAATTTGATTGATAAAAAATATATATATTTGATATATGAACATTTATCATTTATATATTAATTTATACGTTATCAGTAAATTGAACTAAACCAATTCATTAAAAAATTTTTTAAATAAATGCATAAATCTTTACTTCTAATTAAGATTTGCATCATCTTATTCATGATATATAAATATAGTTTTTTCCTTCTTGTGTATTGGTTTCGTTGCAAAGCCACTTAATAATTAGTTGCTAATAAAGAAAGAAAAAAAAACAGAGAGAAAATGAGAGTAAAATTTCTCTGCATTAATAGACAAGTTTGTCAAAGCTACAAGACTTTAACCCTTGTCCCTCGGCTAGTTACAAACATGTACAAAGGCTTTCAAGCCAAAAGACACAAGTCTGTATAATCTTTTTTTTTTTTTTTTTTGCTTCCTTGTACATCTTTGCTTATCTTGAGGAAGAATTTACTATTTATATAGAAGCCCACTCCTTTTGCAGTTCTTTGTTAGGGTGGAGAGAATATGTTTCCATATCTTCTTTTTCCTTTACATTCTAGATTGAGCTCTTACAGATAATTGTTTCCATTCAACCAAACGTCGTAAAAAATCCATAACCTATAAAACAGATACACAAAATTTATGATTAAGTTACAAAAATAACAGTAGCACAATTTGGGAATAGGAGAAAACAGTTATAGACATGAGGTTCGAAATTTAAATTTAGTGGATACTATATTTAAAGGTGATAGTATTGGTCAACTGAACTAAATCCGAATTAAAAAATTGCCAATTAGGTTTGGAACTTACTTCATCTGGTTCTTGCAAGGAATATGATGCACTAGTGTCCTTGGGAAACTTAGAGACAAGAATGCCAAAACCTTGTCCTCTGTCTCTCAATATCTAAATAACAATGAAAATCAAAAGTATTAGCAAAGATCTCAGTGGTTTAATAATATGCAAAAAAGAGATGGCTTGGCTTTGATTTTTGAGCATTGGAATACCTTAAATGCATCTTCATCAGTGCGGTCATCTCCAATGTAGACCGGGAAAACATCGGTACAGTTAGCAAAACCTATAGCAGAGAAATTTATAATAATATTTTGGTTAGTGATTCGAGAATATCAAGTCATTTTTATTACTGCCATTACCAATTTTAAGTGAAATCAAGTAATTGGGGTGGCTGCTGTTTAAACACTTTATGAAAGATCGAAACTTTCATTTTTTTTAAAATATTCAAACTTAACAAATATTCTGATAGGAATATAGGAATATAGTTATCCAAATATACGAAAAGCTTTCTTAAAAAAATGAACATATATGTGTGAGATACTATAGATCAAACACCGTGTAATAAAGAATATATTTACTAGTTTTTAGTAAAATAATTGCAATAATAATTAAGCAATTAATGCTTACCAAGAGATTCTAACAAAAATTCAAGGGCTTTCCCTTTGTCCCATTTAATTGTGGGACGGATTTCCAAAACCTGCATATATAATAGAAAATAGCATTCAAAGTCAGAAATTTGTCGCTTAAACCTATATAAAATATCATAAAAATTTTTTTAAAAAAATGATTAGATTGCAGCCCAGATCCTACCTTTCTTCCTTGAGTTAGCCGAAGCTTGGGGTAGTCCTTCACAACTGACCTAACCTGATGCGCCAGTTCACTCCATTTCTTCAATTTTAAAGACAACAATCAGATGATTTTGAAGTTGTAAATTCTGATAATGAGTTGATAAATGTAATTTGCTATTGTGTTTTTTTTTTTTTGACCTTTTCATCAACGCAACGAAAGTGTACGGAGAGACAAAACTTGTTATTCTCCACCTTAGCTCCTGGAGTTGATTTGGTGGTCTCAACCAATTGTTTGTAAACCTGGAAAAGTTCATGTCGCGCCAAAAAGGAAAAAAGTCAACTATTTGAAGCTCTTTTTGCTTTAGTTTCATGGCGTGACGAAGTAATCAAAGATTAACTAACCTCGTCAATCATGGGAAGAAATTCACTAGCTGGCTGGAAAAGAACAGATTCATCACTATCCTGAAGAGTTAAAACCATAGGAAAAAACAAGGATAAGAGCTCGGATAAGTTTGAGGATTTTTTACATGCCAACAGGATTAACCTATATGTCAGGTGGTTCATGCAATCAAGTTTTTTAAGAAGTGGCATTTAATAAGATCCATGATTCGAATCCCATATTCCAGCCTCCTTCGTACAAAAAAAAAAAAAAAAAACTAATGCAGCAGGTCACTCACTTTGTTAGATTTGGAACGTTTCTCTGGGCCTTTAATGTCCATGCCATGACTTCCAGCATAATATAGCCCAGCTAATTTGACAAATTTATAAACCTACAATTTGCAGAACAAGAAAAGAGTTACCAATTGTGAAAACATAAATAGACAAAAAAAATGCTTATTTTAAAGGTTTATTTTTTTCAATATCAAATTTGCTTTCGTAAAAAGGAAAAAAAATAAAAGTTTAAGGCCTGAAAATGTACCTTGTCCCTGCATCTGCCACTCACTATAGCCGTGGGGAAACACTTGGCCAGCTTTCTCACTGTTTTTCTCATCTGGTTTAAATGAACATGAAAAGTAATTAACCAGAAAACTGTAGATGAAAAAACCAAGAAAAGTATTACAAAGACTAGGCAGTTGGCAGTTGGCACAGTTTTTTCTTATTATTATTATTTTCATATAAGAACAAATAACCAACCTTCTTGGACATGAAAGCTCGATCAGGATCCTCAACAATGGGTGAAAGAGTGCCATCGTAATCAAGAAACATTACTATTTGTTTCCCTTTCGATGCAGCGATTATCTGCTCAAACATCTCCAGGGCAGATGGATGTTGTCGCTAAAACATTTCATCGAACATTAAAAGTTAGAATCTTTATTTCCTAATACCCAAGAACAACAGACAAAATTGGCACTTACATTCCAGGAACCTTGGTCATCAGTAAGGCAAGGATTGGATTTCATATGAGTTGGAGAGGAAGCTTTCATGGAATCAACCCACGCATTAACTCTTGCTCCGGCATTAATGTCTAGGTTCAGAAGCAACTTCTTTCTTGAAATGGAGATAAAGCCAGGCGGTGCTGGCGGCTTCTGTGCTGATACGGTCCCTGTGATTGACATGTTTACGATAGATTTTGCATCAGCGACCACATTTTGACCAGCACCGATGTTCTTTGGTCTCTCTTCAAAGAAACTCACTGCAAGAAACACAACCAAAACAATCCAAAATCATCATTTTTAGTAAAAGCTGAGCTAAAGCTACCATACAAGGCAAAGGGACACAGGTTTTATTATATTCCCCCAGATCAAAAAACAAGACTTACCCATTTCTGGAAACTAAGGTAGTTAGAAGAAAACCTCAAATTCAACAAGTGTTTGGATGTTAAAGTTAATGTAATAAGAGTAAGATTGAAAGAACTAAGAGAGTTCAAACTTCAAACAGAGGAGTTTACAGAGTACTCTGTTTTTTTTTTTTTTTTTGTCTTGTTGAAAGTTTAAACACCACAAAGACTAAGTTAAACCAAATTCAGAGACTTAAAAAATAAGAAAAATAATAAAAACCAAAGACTTGACAAAACAAGGAAGAAAAGAAAAGATTGAGAAATATGGAGAGAGAGGCAAGCAAATTGAGAAAGAGAATGTCTGTGAGAGAGACAGAAGGGAGCTGAGGCTGGTTTTATAGGAAAAACCGGACACAAACGGACGAATAACGAAACTACTATACCATACTTCGGCCACCCTCTCTCTCTCTCTCTCTCTACAATAAACTGTTACCAAACACGGGAACCATAGAACCCCACGCTGCAGGTCGCACAATCTTCCCACCCTTTACCCAAATCCTGAGAAATGTGCAAAGTAAAAGGCCTTTTAATAGGCTGCTAGCAGTTTGCCACGTGGATGACATTCTTTGCTTGACTCATACCATGTGGGTTTTTGCCACGTGTTAAAGTAAGTCACTTGTTTGACCCACGGGATTATGGGAGCTGATTTCCTTAGACGTACCTAAATCAAAGGAGATTTATTTTTTTAAAAAAATAATTAAAATATAATATAATATTAATAAATAAATATTTTAAAATTTATATAATATTAAAATATATAAATTACGAAGATGGATTTTGGAAAAGAAATTAAGTAGCTCAATTTTTTTTTTGGTGGGGGGGGGGGGGGGGGGGAGGATTTTCTCTATCCCGTGCCCCTTTTACAACACTGCCAAAC
>JBBYHM010000013.1:9992555-10008812 GCA_038381775.1 Adansonia rubrostipa
CCCCCCCTTCCCCCCTCCACGAACCACCCCACCAATTACCCCTTATATACAATTGCAAAACTAACAAACTCAAAGAGACGGAACCTGCACCTGTTAAGCAAAACCAGCAGCGAGCTCCGAAATATAAAGAATTTTTTGCCCATTTCTCTACTAAAAACTAATCAATAATTTACATAAACTAAATTTTTTAATCGATTGATAAAGTCAATTTATCTTATATATATATATATATATATATATATATATATATATTGACAAGGCAGAGATCTTACAATTTTTTAATTCAAATTTACGTAAAATTTATTCAATTATATGTTAATTGTTTCATTTATTTTCAACATTAAAAATTCTTATGTGACTTTTAATTATTTGATTGGCGTACTTTATTATTTTAAACAACCCTAATCCTATAACGCTCATTTCTATTTCCAGAACCGATAACATTGGCAATTTTTAGTCCCATCCCTAAACCTCATTTAATGGCCAAATTAATGATCACCAATTCTATAACTTCGTAAAATCGTTTTTCGATTGGGTATTAGTTTGGAATTAAAATGTTAATCTTTTGTTTTATATCCATTACATTTTTGTAGGTGCTAAATTTACTTTAGATAAATCATTGTTAATGTTGCATATGATAGCTGGTATTTAGCATGCTCAACGCATTATTGGGTTTTCGTGGTTCTAAGTTAATGAATCTCTGCCTTAATTTTTTTTTTCAACATATAAATTAGAACAACAAATCTTTTTCACCAAATTCAAAATTTAGTTAATTTAGTTTATTTAATCATCTTTGAAATTTAATAACTAACAAGTTTATATCATATCTTCAAGTTACGACTTTCTTTATATAAACATATGTAAATAAACTTTCCTCATCTTTCATTAATGGTAGAAATAGCATGTTTGAAATTCAATTTTCAATTTTTGGATTCTATAATCTTTTTTTGTATCTTTTAATTACGACTTCTTTTATACAAAAATAAATAAACCTTCCTCATCCTTCGTTATTATGATAGAACTATTGTTGCATCTCAATTTAAAATGATAACCATAAAATTCAAGATAATTAATTGAATTATTTTACAACCACTGACAATTTTATTTGATATTAATTTCTAATATTTATGTTTACGATATCAATTACTACATTAGGTTAAATTAAACTTTGATAGAAGTGGTTAGTCTAAAACAGTTAACTAACAACAATTTGTTCAAATTGTAGTTTTAATATTCAAGTATTGGAAATACAATAATTTAAACTCTATGTAAAGTAAATGGAAAGAAATTGAATAGTTTATATATCATAAAATTATATATATAAGGAGTTTGGTTTTTATACACAGATAATGAGTTTTTTATATTTACAAACGAAATTAAAAAATTACCATACGATTCATTTATTTTTAAATTTGTATTAAGAGATATATATTATTTTATTAACGCATTCATAGAGTCTAAAAATTTCATTTATGGTGGATTAGATAATTTTTTGTTGCATAAATAGCATTCATGCCGATAACACAAAGGCAAAAAGTATTTTATCTGAACTTAAAATTTAACTTAGTTGGTATATATAAGCAGTTAGATAGCATCCAACACGCTAAAAATTTGAATCTCGTCATTTACTACTTTTCTCTTATCTTCAAACTACGATCTCCGTTATAAAAAAACTATTTATTTCATAACTTTTATTGTTTTCAATGTGTTTGTAAACTTTTAACAACAATTTTAAAACATCAGCCGGTTCCCTAATGAATCAGCATTGACAAAATTTCTCTGGCAATGCAAAATCCCAATAGACATTGAACTTCATAAATTCCTGAGAAAAAAAAAACCATTATTTTCTGTAAAGGGGAAAGAACAAAATGTAACAACTGGAAACCCACGAGCCAAGATCATAAAAAAATTTTAAAAATCAAGAAATTAAAATAAACGAAATATTAATCACAGTCTAATCGAACTGGTTGTGATGACTTTTAAAAAAATAATAATTGATTAATGAATTTTTTTAATTTAATAAAAATAATAAGTGTTTATAGAAATTAATTAAGCAAATTCTTAAAATAATTAACTCAAGCAAGTGTACACGCTTCCCATAATTTGCAGTAGCAGCCTTGGAAAGAGGCTGTACCCTAGCAAATGCAATTGCCACCTGGCCTCCACGATCTTGAGGGTTATTTATTTTGTTTGAAAATCATGCAAACGAATAACGACTACAGAGTCTTATGGAGACAAGTAAGTCCAATAAAGAAAGCTTGCTAGTTTTCTTCTTTAATTAGTAAATAATTATTACGTAAATCCTTCTTACAATATCTAATGTACACATAATCACTCAAGATATAAACAGCTATGATGTCAATTTATGTGGTCACACTTTTCATTAACATAAAATAAATAAATTTGAGGATACATATATGTTGATATTGCAAAATTTTAACAGCCTTATATCTGATTGAATCTTACAGCCAAGGTTTTTTTTTTTTTTTTTCTGATTTTTAGTTAGATATTTTCACCCGTTTTACATTTTAAAATCTTTCTTGTTTAAATATCTATAATTATCTTTTTTCAAAAATGCACTTATACGAAGTTAAACCTTAATTTTTTTTGCATTAATATACGTTAGATTTAATACTTCACCAAATTAAATATCTTAAAGTTAAGTTGATATCATATGAAAAAATTATATAATGTTATGAAATGCAAGAGAAACAAATAATAATAATGATGACGACGACGATGATATCATATACATCTCGTTTGTTGCAGAAAACCACAAGCAATAATCAACCAAGATTACTTGCATGGCAAGTATACGAAAAAGAACATAAGAATGTATATTCTTACACAATTAACTTGTTGATTAACAACTGATATTTATATTAAATTCAAATTGGGTCTCCAAATTCAAAACAAAATATACGAATTTCTTACCAAAGAATCAATTCAAGGGTCTTAAATTCGATTTAAATAAAATTAAACAAAAAATGCTTATTTTTATCTAAATAGTTTAATTTAATGAAACATCACAAATATATATATATATATATACATGAAATTTACTTGTAAATAATTTTTATTTTTATTTTAAAAAATAGGAATAGATTCTTCAAACCAATGACTGGAGAAATCAAAGAAGATTCTTATACTAATATGGTCGTCAGCTTTAGAAGTTTTCACATGCAAAAGGCTGATTATTTTTTTTCAATTATTATATTATTGGAATTTTTAAGAGAACTTTCGGTCATATACAAATAATTTAGTGATAAAAAAGGGATACTTTTGAAGATGCAAGATGCTTATAAACTTATTATTTTTAAGTTTAAATAAGAAAATATCAACAAGAAAAAACAAAGGCAAAAAGCGAAATAACGTTCTAAATAAATCCTTTAATATTCAAAAAGGTGATGAATCCCGCGTTCTTAGCCTAAATCTTCGCTTTTAATCTTTTAATCTTTTTAATTTTTTGTCGCTTGTTTTTGGTGGTTAAATAATATTCTCTTAATTAAGCTTTTTTTTTTCTTAATTTTGGCAATCTTCCTTGTAATTTCGCTTGCTAATATGACAAACACATGTGAAGTATATATAAAAGAAAAGAATCAAATTCCATTCTATGATCAAGTCTTCCGAAGAATATTTAGCTTTAATTTGATTACATATTTGTTTCTAGGGATTTGCTAAGATGAACTTACATAGTTAATACCAACGTGATACTATGTATGGGTCTTAATAGTACAACCATTAAAGATAAAAAAAAAAATTAAAATTTTAATATTTCGTATTTAGATTACAAGTGTTCATGCGACTTTTTGAGCCAGATTCAGATATGATATCAATATTATATATGTTTATTTAAGCTTGATTTAAACTAACAATTTTGCACGTCAAATGCTACTTAGATTGCTCATATTTTATATTATTAAATTTTTTCTTTTATTAAATTTTAGAAATTATATAACTGAAAACATTTTTTAAAATTTATAAATAATATTTTATATTTATTCTTTACATAGAAATATATTAGGACTTTAAATGTTTGAGTTAATTCCTTACTAATTTTCTAAACATACCTTTAATTTTGTTTACATTCATTGTTCGAGACTAATACCCAAATAAACCTGCAAATGAATAAAAATAGTTCCTAAACAAATCTAATTGGCACTATTGGTTTTTTTTTTTTTTTAACTCTTAGCATTTCTTTATCATCATCATCATCATCATCTGTTTTCCCATGCATTTCTCTTTATTTTAAGTTCTTTGGTTTCGTCCAAATTAAGTTTTATTACAGAAGACAAACTCAATAAAGTAATCTCTAAAGCTACGTTCTTGATACCAACATTATTATTTGGAGGGCAAGCCAAGCAGCATTAATGACTAAAACCAAAGTCATGTTCTTAGTACTAGATCCCATAAATGTGAACTACAAATAAACAAAGGCTAATTATTCTCTTCAAAAGTACACCTATTCAAAACAAAATTTGAATCTTGTAGTTAATTAAAAAAAAGAATAGGGACAATGAATTAGGACATTTTTCTCCATCCGCATTATTCACATTAATGTATTAGATTAACATGCATGCTATCATTTCGTCTATAATTACAATTTGTATTTTTTTTATCTATAATTTAGTCTTATTCTTAGGTCGGGTCTGGTCATGCCTAACTTTTTTTTTATTTTTTAAGTTTGAATTAGACTATGCTCGTTTCATTATTCATTATATTATTAAAATATTATTTTTATATTTTATATAATTAAATTTAAATAAAAATATTATTTTATTATTAAATAATAATTCAAGTTAGATCAATTTCAATTATCAAAAATCTTATCCAAAACTGGCCTATACGAGCTTAGCCTAACAAGTAGCTTGATCTATGGATGGATGTAGCCTATATACATGATTCACATTAATGTATGGGTTTATATTTGATATATTATCAATATATAAATTTATATACTATCAATAATTCATGTTATGACACCTTATTACTAAACAAATAAAAAACCTTTGAAAATAAATATAGTAAATATATTTTTTAATGGGTTTGTATTTGGTATCCTAATAGTATATAGCTTCATATACTATTGGTTAACTAGATTATGCCATCTCATTATTAGTTTTTTAAAATAAATACAAATTATTTTTATTTAATCGAGATAATATCATTTAATTCACTGACTGTATATTAAATTATATACTTTTAATAAATTAAATATAAATATTTTTAATAAATTTTAATAAATAAGATAATATAAATTATTATCACTTAAATTATAATTTATTGTCACTTAAATTTACACCTGATAATTTATTAAATATAAATCCTTAAAATTATTAGACTAACCTGATAATTGGATAAAAGTAAAACTAAATAAAAGGCCTTCGCTTTTTTTTATCTCTCGTCCTCAATAAATCTCAGCATTAATTTAATATTACTTTTTACAATTGTAATAAAACAACGAAAAATAAAAAAAAATTGTTTGCCGTCTACCCAACAAGAGACATCCACGGATCCTCGGTAGAACGCTTGAAACTCTAACGTGTCGCACACGTGTCTCGTGCAAACCACTGGTTTTTTCGACCGTAGGCTTTGGTCTTTTGGGGGAAGGTTGTTGTTGCCTTCAAAGGCCGACACCGCACGTTTGCCCGAGGGGGAATCTCCTCAATTGTAGCCACGTGGCATCACGTCAACGACCTGTGGCAGCTGGGGGGGACCCGTTAATATCAAAGGGCAACTTGTAAAAGGAATAACAACCCACTACCATGGTCGGCCGATTTTGGGTTAAATCAAAACGTCCTTTTCTTTTTTTTGAAAAAAAAAATATTACGTCTTATATTTGTATTTATTATTGATATTTTTTACACTTCATACATAAGTATGCAATAAAATTTTTTAATTATATAATTTTTTTAAAAATAAATATATTTATATTAAATATATATTAATAACTATTTTTAAATTCTACTTATATAAAAAAAAAATACCAAAGGTATCATACATAAATGAACCCTAAAGACAAAGCCCCCTCCATTTCACATGCTCTCCGAAAGTGGCTGGTGCTGCTGCCTTTGAGTGAACAACTACATTTGTTTTTTTTCTTCTTTTTCCTTCTATTCGAAGGTAAGATTTAAGTAAGGATTGTAGATATATTTTTTATCGTATTGTATTTATTGTGATCACATGTATAATAATAATTACTATAAATAATTATGGTAAATATTGATAGTAAATATTAATAATAAAAGTAACCAAAATTATAAAATGACTTGTTGCATCCGTTATTTAAATCTTGATTTGTAAGTGTATATTTTCCCACGAAGAAAAAAAAAAAACTTTTAGCTACTTGCTGGCGCTGGACATTGCTGCAAGCAACCAAGTATGCGTAAATTGAACCAACTGAATGAATGAAATGAACCCAATTTCTGCTTTTTTTTTTCTTTATTCGTTTCCGGATGTGGAATTCAATTGCATGGTGTCAAGTCACATTATGTAGTGTTTTTTATGCTCTCCAAAACAAGTTAATTTGTCTCTCCTTTATATACATGGATTGACCAAAACAGTGTCTAGGTATACTGTTATCTCACACCCTAGTCGATATTAAAGCTTCTGATGTTATAACTTATTCAAATGACACTCACCATACCTTTAGGGATTATTACTATTAGTATTGATTTCTAATCGAATAACTCTTTCAATAAATTCAACGTACACATTAATATCAGTATAATATTTTTGACATCAACGATTTTAAATAGTACAGTGAAATAAGTTTTCCTTCATCTAATAATTCCACCATTTTAAATTTTAAATTGAATGTTTAATTTAGTCTTTTTTTCTTATCATTCTTTTTATAGATTGTCAAGCAATAGATTTTTTTATTTTTGATTTAATCAGACATATTAAATTAATTTTATTTCATATCTATTAAATATTATATTATTTATATTTTTATATTCAGATTGAACATATACACATAATCTATTGATATTGATATTAGATTGAATACTTGACGTGTCTTATTCCAAATAATTAATCTCATTAACGACTCCATATTATAAGTTCAATTTTGGCCGATTCCAAGTAAAGGTGAGAATTGATAATGCATGTCTATTTGGTCTTTCTGTTTCCATTAAATATTCTTATAACACAGAAAAGAAAAATGAAAACCAAATAATACAGTAAGTCCTTGGTGCATGTATCTATCTTATTCTTAATGATTTTCAAGCCAGCGTGTAGTCAGAAAAAGAATTTATCCAAAATTTAACATCGACAACAACGTTTGGTCCTAAATCTGTCCGAAACTATATTTCTCCATGGTTCGAGTCGGGGTCGAGACAAGTGGGTCTGAAAATTCGTTTTGTTCTTTATTATAATATTAATATATTATTTGTATATTAATATTAAATTTGAATAAAATTATTTTTTATCATTAAAATAGCAATACGAGTTTAATCAGATTGATTCAAATTGATGAAACCTTATCTAAGATCCGATCAATATGGGTGAAACTTATCAAATTATATGAATAACCTAATCTGTAGATAGATTTATTTTGAACTCAGAAAAATAATTTAATTCAATCATTATTCTGTCTCAAGTGCAAAAAACATGTAAAAAAATAAAGTTAGGATCGTGCATTCCATCAATTTGTTTATTAATCAAATCGAATAAGTATTAATAGATATTTTAATTATTGTATCTTTTAAGTGAATTGTTCTGTTAGTATTTTTTCTTTCCTGTGGAGTAGATATGTTACTCTTGTATCGTGACTTATGAGAAATGACATCAACAGTGGAACTTGGGCCTTTATTGTCAAATATGCACTTGCATCTTCATTATTTATCAACAATGTGAATCAATTGGTACTTTTTTTCTTTTTGGAGGGAGGGGGAGGGAAGGTTGAGTCGATCAATGATCACAAGAAATAATTTGCAAAATTAATTGGGAACTAGATTCAATAATTTTAGATAATAATAACATTATACAACATAAAAAATAATTAAATTATAACTTAAAACATGACACAATATAAAAAATAATACTAACATGATAACAATAACAAACTAATTTGAATACAAGAATTAAAAAAATGGGATTAGGATTTATTCTGAATTGATGCACATTTTGAATTGGTAGATTTATTTTACTTCGATTTAAACTTAACCTTATTTCAAATAATAAATATCTGAATATATCAAAATCGAAATAAATAAATTATAAACATTTTAAAAATTATACTAAATATATAATATTTTAACTGTGAAAAAAATAATAAAATACGATGAATTATCATTTATCATGTCTATTTGGAAGGAGGAGAAATTGTTAACGCAATGAGCTATTATCAACTGTCAAAAACACCAAAACCAAGAAGGGAGGACTAACAATTGAGGGATGGTTTGGTGGGTAAGTGGATTTAGCACAAATGATTGTAACTCCTGGTGGGGCAAAGCAAATTTTAGGATAAACCTACTGCAAACTGACAAAACCATCTTCGGCTGAGTTCGCTATGCGCATGCGGCAGCTGGCCAAACTTTACAGGTCGGCCCACACTGTTCGACACGTTGTTTTGACCAATGCTGCTTACCCACTTGCCATTTGGGCTGTCTCCTTTTTCTTGTCTTCCCATACAAAGAAAAAGGGAAAGAAAAAAAAAAAAAAAAAAGAAAGCAAAGTGGATTTGAAACTTCAAATCAAAACTAATAGATTTTCCAAAGTCTTGATTTGCAAAACTCAGGTAAACATGGGAAGCGAGATTAATATATGGTGTGAAGGTTGGTTGCCAGCCAATTGTAGGAAGGAAAATATTAAAAATATCAGGCAGCTTTTGTTCTTTATTGGTACTTATGATTATGAACCAGGTCTCATTGATTTTTATTATTATTTTTTTTCCTTTTGGATATTGAAATTAAAAGGACCCACCTTTTAAAAAAAATAAATAAATGAAAAAAATTTTCTACTCCTTTTGAGTCAGACCTTTTGGAAAACTTATCATCCTTATGCTGGAAAATTCTCTCTTTTCTTCAATAGAAGAGGACAAATTGTATGCTGTTAATGATAAGCTAGCTAATAATGTCAACTTTAAGTCAAATTAAATAAATCATAAACTTTTTTAGACAAGAAAAATCGTAGTTTGATGATAAAAAAATAAGTTACATATATTCGAATTCTCATATGATGCTATATTTTAAATGTGATTATATGAGTCAATTAAGATTAAATCTCGAGTTTAATAAATCATCAGCTAAAAATTTGGGTTTACTGGTTATATAATTAATTGCTTTGTTAATGTTTTATATTTTTCCTTCTTTATTCTTGAGCTGTAACTCTTAACACTTGTTTTGTCTGGTTTCTCTTGTTTCTGTCCACTTTGTTCTAGAGTTTGCAACAAGAAAAGCTTCTTTTTTGACTCAAAAAATTTATTGTCATATACTTCTTTGATTTAGTTTCTTTTGCCTTCAATTAGTGTGTCTGAGTCAATATGACATGGAAAGATCGACGGTGACTCGATAGGGAAATGGCAATGTTAAATTTATATCCTTTTGCTTTTTCCTCCCTGAATTTGTGAGCCAAAATCATTAAAGAAAAAGAATTTTTTTTGTTATAAAAAAGATCGTAATTTAGGAGCAGAAATTTTATAAAAGAAGACGTAATCTAAAAGTAATAAAAAAATTACAAATATTAAAAATTCGAACCTTAAACTTTGTGGACGATGCTTAAAAAAAATGGTGGTATGAATCAATAAACCTGAATTATAAAAAAAGGACTTTTGAAAAAGCTCAAAAGATGTTAATTTTCAATTCTAACATAATCGTTTTCACTGAGATGTATATGTTTTACATGGTTTAATTATGAGATGGTTGAATATATATATTTGTTTAGTGTGTTTATATATATATATATATATATATATATATATATATATATATATAAAGATGTGTGTGCGTTTAATATATAATTATTAGTTGGTCGAATATATATACATATATATGTTTGTGTGTTTTATAATTAGTTTTACATGCTTTTATTATTTTTTACATATTTATATTTATTTAATTTTATTATTATATTTCATTCTTATTCATATAAATTATGCACATCAAATTTTAAATAAATTAAAAATATTTTTAAAAAATTTCACTAAAATTTAGTCAAACCGTTGAATCTCTTTTTGTCATTTCGATAGTGGAGGAAAATTTTTGAAATTTATGTCAACTTCTGAATGAATTAAAATGAAATCAAATACTAAATTTCCATCCTCTGTTATCTTTCTATATTAATTTCCATTTTAGTTATCAAACACACACACACCCACATGTCCCCCCACACACATATATGTATATATATCATATATGTATATGTGTGTATATATATGTAAGTCATTGGATTTTGATGGCTAAAATTTTGGGAATTAACCATCTTTAATCCATAAAAGTTTATCATAAGTTTCTGTATTATAAGGAATGAAGCATTTTAATCTATTTACTATTAAATTTAATATTTTAATCCTTCTAATTTTAAAATTGTAGTAAATAAAAAAATAGTTAATGGTGCCGTTTAAATTATGAAAAAAATACTGATATATCATGCGGGCGAAATTTTAAATTTTATGCAAAAATATGTTTGGGTTTAGGGTCGGGTTTGGTTAATTTTTTGTATAAAATTTAAAATTTTAAATCACATGATAAGATAGCATTTTATTGATATTCAAACAGTTTTTTAATATCGTTATCCATTTTTCTTTATTTGCTGTAATTTCAAAAATATAAAAATTAAAAGATTAAATTTCATAATATAAAAACTAAAATACTTTTTTCATAATACTACAGGACTTTTTCCTCTATAAGCCAATAAATAATCTCATCCTATAGCCATTTTAAGGGTGAAAATTTAAGTTTAAGATTCAAATTTAAATATTAGTAACTTTTTCTTTATTGACAAATTACAGTCTCTTTGGTAACAAAAAATAAATAATCTCATCTTTTTATATGCAAAATATGAATTTGATACCTCCAAATTGGAATAGCACATTTTTAACTGAAATAAATTTTTCAGTAAATGTCCAACCAATAAAATCGCCTAATGATCTTTTTTTTCCTTTTAATGAAAAACGAGAATGGGCAAACTATATTTTTTTTTTTTTTATTTTGTTATGTAAAAGGGAAATAAGAAGATATATGTAAAAAAGAATGGATTTGATCTTTCAATTCTCTCAATATTAAGAAAAACACCCATTCATAAATTAGCAAATTTTTTTATAACTTTATCCCTATATTTTTCATCATATATATGTATATATATACACCAAAACACAATAAAAAAATAATTTTCATATTTCACTTTTAATTTTTCTTTATTCGCTTTATTTTTCTGTTTCATGCCTATCAATCATAATACTAATTAGAATAGACTATGGTGAATAGAAAAATCCTTATCCAATTTTCAAAAAAAAAAAAAATTGGAAGATCGATTAGTGATAATTAATGGTTCAAAATTCAAAAAGGAAAACATAAATAAGAATTGCATAGAAACAAATGTAAATAATACAAAAATTTTAATTTTTTATGCTAAATAATAACAGCCATGTGATAAAATATCAAACTTTTCACGTATCAAACTTTTAATTTTAATAACTTCAACTACCAATACCTAAATAAGCTTTAGGGCAGCTGGGAAAGATGGATACGAAGGCAGATAGATGACAAGTAAACCGGATGACTGCTAGCTTGACGGTCATGCCAAACTTTCTGTTGGTTTGGGGGCTCACTTTGTAAACTTTAATAATAAGATCACAAGTTGTGGGTCCCCACGATAATATCTCTAATCTAATTACTTCTTTGTAATCATTAAATTTAATAATTTTAAATATAATATAAAAATATTTAAAAATAAAATTTAAAATGCGATAGAATATATATTTACGGATTCTTGAATAATATCTCTAATCTGATCACTTCTTTATTGTCATTAAATTTGATAATTTTAAAAATAATATAAAATATTTAAAAATAAAATTCAAAACACCACAGAATATACATTTATAAATATGTCAAAATCTATATAAAACGAATTATTGTATAAAAATTTATATAAATATATAAAATAGAATGCAAAACATGACACAACACGATATATTATGATACGAAAAAATAATAAGAATATCAAAGCACGAATGTGTTAAATTCTATGTAAAAAGAATTATTAATGTATAAAAATTTATATAAGTAGATATTACTTTTAAACAAGATTATGATACAAAAAATAATATATACATGATATAAATACACGAATTGATATATCTATTAACCACCATGTATTAGTGCACGTGTTATTTTATTTTGGTATTGCATATACTGATATCAATATAAACATATTGATATATTTTGATATATATATATTTTGAATTTATCATTATTTTCATGTATTTTTTATATACAATTTAGTTTCAAAATCTCAAAATAAAATAACACACTCATCAAGAATAAATTAACCCTAACTTGTCATGGTTTTGAAGAAAGAAATTGAAACTATATAGTGATGAGAAATTAATTAATTACATTAAATAATTAATGAGTGATAATAATAATAATAATTATTATCATCATCATCATCATTATTATTGTTATTTTAGTTTTTCCTGTGCATTTGTGTGCTTCAATATTTGCACAAAATTCACTGTCATTTGAAGCTGCGTAGAAAACCAAGGCATAAGGCAAATCATGCAAGCACATGTGCTGTGTCTTTGGGGAGTTTTAAATGGAGGGGTCAATTTCTGATTGTTATGTTAACAAATC
Organism: Adansonia rubrostipa; assembly: GCA_038381775.1. NCBI lineage: Eukaryota > Viridiplantae > Streptophyta > Magnoliopsida > Malvales > Malvaceae > Adansonia > Adansonia rubrostipa. The sequence goes on from JBBYHM010000013.1 coordinate 10,005,353, forward strand.
AATAAAAATAGCAACCATTAACTATATTTAATCCAATGAGAAAACCAAATTTTTTTTTGTCTGTTTTTCCCTTTGAAACTATTCGCTGATTAAAGCATAAGAACAAAATCATAATGAAGAGATGATTAAAACAATATACGATATATAGTTCGTTTCTATATATGCATCGTAAAAGGAATTTTTAAAATTTATAATCCGTATTAAATTATTATTATAACATATCTTATCACTTATTATCTTTAATTTTTACAATTTTTTTAATATGCTTTAAAGAGATATCTGTCACTTTGGTAATAGAATTATAACTAATTTTAAGTCCGTGTAATGCACAGGTGCATAATTATATAAATGAAAAGAATATTATAATAAAACTAATTATCTTTATATATAAAAATATTTGATGTATATAAAATAAAGTATGTTCGAATAAGCATTTTTTATTTTAATTGAAATAAACATTCTTGACGCGATTATATTATACTTCTCAAAATATATAATCTATCTAAAATACATAAGTTCATACGAAATGTTGAATAAAAAATTAATTTTAAAAAATTTTCTACAAATTTTCAAATATAAAATGACAATGTATTATTAATAGGCAATCAAGATCCATATCAAATTCTCAAAGTTGATTCTAATATAGAAATTGTGTTTATTGACCTCATTAACTCTTTAATATAAATATAATTGACTTTGTTGCAATTTTTTCGAACCTCATTAAGCTGTAATTTCATAAATTTTATCTTACAAAAAATGTTTTATTGACAATTAATTTAATCACCAAATTCAATAAATGATTTAGATTCAGTATTTTTATCTCAGTCACATCAAATAAAATGTATTAATATCAAATTAGCTCTAAAATTATTATAGGAAACCATTAATTGTTTGAAATAAATCACATCATTTTAGAGGTAATTTGAATTTTCAATTGTTTTCTTAATTTAATTAGTTAGAGGAAATTATTTATAATTTTATAATTTTTTCTTTTTGAAATTAATTATTTTTTTTATTAATTTGCATATCTTCTATACATCATTTTCTCCATCAAATTATATCACTGAGAAAAGAAATATTTAATGAATAAAAAAATTATATTACAACTCAGGTCAATTATGTGAATCATTTTTTTTAATAATTTAGGAAATTGAGATATATGTAAATTTTTATTAAAAAAATGAAATTTTGAAAATGTAGTTAGAAAAAATACATACAAGAACATAAATCAAAATTTTACCTGTATTAACTAAGAACTAATAACACCTAAACCATATGATAATAAAATAAATTACCGTATGTTTTCAACTTTAATTTTAAGAGTCATACGTATCTGTCTCATCACATAGCCCATATAACTTGTTTAGTGCTCCATCAATTTTAGAAAAACAAACAAACAAAATTTAAAAAAAAAATGTTTAAACAAATAAGCCAGTAGAAAAATCCTTTCATATTTGAAAAAATAAATAATATGAACTCAATATATATATATATATATATATAAAGAAACGGAATGTAGAAATAATTAAAAAAATTACCTTCAAACATGGTTTTACGGTTTGTAAAAACTTTAATTTTAAAGTAGTCAAATAGACATGTAAAAGGTAAATTAATAAGAGATCTATAAGATAATAAAATTCTAATTTATTATATGAAATATTTTGAAACTTAAATCAAATTAAATATAAAATAATTAAATGTAGGATTTATAACAGGTATTTAAGGATTTCTACTTGTCAAAAAGTTACATCATCTATGTAAGACATTTTTCATTTTCATCAAAAACTTTGACTTTTTATATACTTATATAGGATGAGCCGATCTCAAATTTTTTAAAATTTCTTTGCTTAGATTCAGGTTCATAGCCTAAAAACTTAGTTTATTGCTTATAATAATAATAAAATATTAATTTATATTTATATTTTATAATTAAATTTAAATAAATATATTTTTATTATTATTAAAATAATAATTCAAACCAAAACAACTCGAATTTATAAAACTTTCATCAATAATCATACTCATACAGATTGAACTGATAACTCAACTATAAACAAATTTACACATTAACACTATTGATGTATATATGAAAAATTATTCATTCATTTCCGTGAAGAAGCTTATCGTTTATGGTCAAACTTCGATCGCTCTCATGGATGATGACAGTTAATGGCAATGTTACGTGTATCGGACTCCATGCGGAGAACTGACGACCACCCTATGGCATGTGTCACATCTCCAACTAGAAGGCCAGTCAGATGATTTGCAGCCTGGTCCCCTCCTGCACTTGGTTTCTTGAAGTTTAATGTAGGTGGTTCAGCCGGTGGGAGACTTGGTCTTTGCCGGCTGTGGTGGGTTGTGGAGTGGGGGCATCGAGGGACTCCAATAGTGCGGTTCTTGCTTTATTTAATTTTCTTTGTCGTCAAGGAGTTTTAGTTGATGGTTGTTTCATGTATTACTAGACTTCGGTCCACCCATCATTAAGTTAGGTGAGAAAATTTTTTTTAAATATGTATAAAGATTTAACTAATGAATAATTCTTTATATGTGAATATTTTTAAAAGATAAATTTAATTTGAAATATTTAAATTTTATACTAAACAATACTTTTACCTTTTATTTTATAAATTATTAAAATATTTAATTTAAATTTTTTGATCAGTTAATTAACTAAGTTATTATCACTTGACTTATTAACCGCAAACTTAGCCAGCTGTTTTATTAGTAGTATGGACTATTTATGTTTAAATGAGTAGGTAAAGATGATAAAGGATTTAATTTAGATATTTGTAATTTTTAAAAAATATTTGAATTTGAATTGATTTAATTTAGTTGAGATCTCAATTAGTCGATCATCTATTTATGAATATTCTTATTCGAATTTGCATATGATTCAAAGAGAAATATTCACTGGATATCCAACTCCACTCAATATCCTAATCTATCAACTTTTTAAAAAATAAAATTAAATAATAAGTAAATATATAAATAAAGCAATAAAGATTTGAATTTGAATCTATTATCTTCGTAAACACAGTAGATTTGAATAATGAATAAAAATATTTAATATTATTCAAACTAAAATCAAATAAATTTAAATAACAAATATTTAAGAGATTAATATTCGAATTCATGACATATAGTAAAACCAATATTTAAATTCACAAAAACAGATAAGATAATATCATTTATTTAATTTTTTATTATCTATTATTATCTCTATGAATAAGTAAGAGAAAATGACACCTACTTACCCAAAATTATTTTCATCGCAATAAAAATTTAAATTTACGAATTTAAAATTTAATTTAAATTATTCATACAATAAAATTAACATCAAATTTAAAAAATAATATCTATCAATTTCAACAAACGCAATTATAATTTTTTCCTTAATTTCCCTATAACGACCTCTTCAAACCGACGGGGGGGGGGGGGGGGGGGGGGGAAAAAACAACTT
>JBBYHM010000013.1:10008912-10021173 GCA_038381775.1 Adansonia rubrostipa
AACAAATGGGGTTTCAGAACTACTAAACACCTCTTCAGAAGCGAAAATGAACGGAATATGAAAATGAATGAGGGGAAATAATGGGGAAGAGTTTAAGTAGAAAAAGAGTGTGATTTGCCGTTTTGGTGAGGGCGGGAAGCTCGAGAATTGGGAGCCTAACGCGAATTTGAAATGTTGATTTTGAATTTCATTTGAGCACCGGTACTTAGGTGCCATATAATTACATCAATTGAAAGTTCGATAGTTCATCCGGTTTGATTATTTTTTTATTTAAATTTAATTTTAATTTTTTTATTTAAATGAGATTTAAGTTTATCCTTTTTTAATTCGGGTTAGTATTAATTAAAGAATAATTTTGAGTCATGTATCAAGTCGAGTAAAGTTAAATTTAAGTTTGAATCTAAATTTTAAATCTTGTTTTGACTCTGACTCGACTTATAAACAAATTTAATATAAATATATAAAAATATAATACAAATTAAAAACAATTATAAAACTTTAAATATATGTATTATATTCATGTTTAAATTTTTTTTACACTTTTAATAATTTTATTCTATTTAAGTTTTACATAATTGACATAAAAAAAAAATACAAGACTCCAACACACATAATCTTGAAATTTAGGTTTTATTTGCTTCAAAAAAATGAATTTTAGAAAATGTTATTGAAAAATATTTATACTTTTTGAAAAAAAAAATGTCATTCCAACTACTCTATAAAATATATTTGACATGGTTTTGTCATTTAAAAAAGTCTCTCTTTTCTCAAATAAAGAATTGACATAATTATTAAAATATTAAAAAAATTAATGTTTCGATATCAATAATTTAAATAATAATATTTAATATTAAAATGTCCTGATTGTTTCACAGAGTTATTTATATAACGTAAATATAATACAACTATAATATTATTATATTTAAATATATATAATATTAATTATTAATATATCAAAATTTATATAAATATATAATATTTTAAATAAAATTATAATATATCAAAATATACAAATATAACATGTGTAGGAATTTTGCCAAAAATAAATGAAACAAAAAAGTGGATTTATTGCACCATAGATAGAATCTTTTAGTTACTTTGACAGATTAAATACAGGGTTCTTCGTGTTAATGCAGTTGTCAGAAACTATATTTAAAAAATTATATTAAAAATTAAATTGATGAGACTTTTGATTACTGATTTACTTGGTTGGATCGATCAATTATATTAAAATAAAAAATTTAAATATTACATCTATAATATTAATAGTAAATAAGATTTAAATATAATAAGTATTTAATAAAAAAATATATTTCATTAAATAGTATGATCTTTAATATATATTTAAGGGGTTAACGATTCGAATCTGATAACATATTATATAAAAAATTTTAAAAAATAAGTTCAAAACCGTTTTTTACGAATTTTTAGAGTTCTTAGCAATTTTTTTTACCTCATCAACAGTTTTCGACTGGCTCGAAAGTACCTTAGTTTGATATCAAAAGCATAAGGGTCACCGATTTCCGATTCAACCAATTTAACCAGTCGATCCAATCCGGTTTTTTAACATTGGTTAGAACCTAGGTTGATAGCGTAGGTTTTGGGATGAACAACGTGGGCTGAAGCTTGAAGAAAATGTTGTTTGAACAACGCTTGGAACTCCTCCAATCCAAATCTGATAGGAATAGCAATTTCGACACTTTACCAAAATTGTTCAATTTTCTTCGGAAGCAACTCTTTTGAAATTTACAACCATCTTTTTTTTTTCAAAATCAAACCTTAAATATGCTTTTTCTTAATAATCACATAGCCTTACAAAAACCTAGTTGGCCTGCCATTTGAGGTATGCAATGTGAGCTGCTTCACTTCTCTGTCGGACATCCTCGTACATTTTCTGAGACGCCTCGGACAATTTATTTAGTCTATCAAGTAGACGAGTCAAGCTTTGTTGGTATGCAGCACAGGTTCAAAGATACATCATCATCATCATCATTATTTGTTTCGCCATCTGTTAACGTGTTAAGACCGTCTTTGCTCTCCGATTCTCCATTGTTTGCATCCACTGATTTCTCTTTCATCGGCGCTTGTTCTACTTGTTGGTCTGTTAGATTGCGGAGGCCGGATAAGAAGGCTTTGATGACAACGCTAAGTTCTTCGGCTGGCAAAGCTTTTATCGCAGCTGCCCACTCGCGAAACAGAACAAATATCAGTGGCCCAAATCCCAGGCACCAATGAGGAGACAATGGATTCTGATCACACTTCCGGTCACACTCCTTCCTGATAGATTCACTAGCCTAAGGAGTGCAACAAAGCAAGCAAGTCAGAGGATTGATGTGGCAAATACTACTAATTAAATGAAATCAATGCTACTAATACTGGCGACTCTGATTGAAGATGCTCGTAAACTTTATCAACACTTTAATTCTTCTCCGCAATTCTCACAGAGGCATGGCTGTACGTGTTAGCTTACCTGACTTTCCAAAAAAAAACACCTAACAGAGATTCTGAATAACCCAATCAAGATTTGCATCAGGGATAAGAATTAATAAATGACATACATGCGCGGATAGAAGATAACCATATTAGCGTACTATACCTGTCTTTTGGTGGGATTTTATATTGAAAAATCTGGAGATAAGAGGTATGAACTTTGGAGTCTAATATCTTAATTTGTCGGGAGACAGAAAAAAAGAAAAAAGAATATCAACTTTTGTTGTTTCATGTTCATCGGCAGCCGTTGGAAAAATAAACAGATACATAAGACTTAGCTCCGAGTGCAAGGAACATTTTCCTTATTAGTTGCAAAGAAGACAATGAATTTACTTAGCCAGGAATATTGCTTAACTGATTGCTTGGGGAATTTTTAACCTCCAAGTTGTCAAAGAAGATTACTACATGTCAATGTTCAACAATCATGTCATCCACATGCAAAGCAATTCTGCAATTTAGATTGACTATGCTACAGTGCAGTTTGACGTATGAGCAAAACTATATTACTCAGACTCATTGTGCGTGTTAGATAAAAGTATATATTTGACATAAAAATATTTAATTTTTTCGTGTATTTGAAAAATTTTTGGATGGATCATATCTTCGTATCCATGTCTAATTATGAGTCGGACATATATACTTCAATTAAAATAAATAAAGAGTCGAAACAACATATGAGTGATAGATAAAATTCCCTTTGCAAGAGAAAAAGGACAAACGAGACAACGCACACGCAATCACCCACTGTAAATCTACCTCTAAAACTACACGTCAGCTAAGAGGAAAGGAAATCGTGTATAGGCATTATTGACAGGGAAACACACAAGTAGTCCATATAATCCAAATTCACCAGGTATAATTATTCAAGCAATCAGATTATGTTTTCATCATATATATTTACCAAACAACAAATCATGAATAATAATAATATTCTCCTTTAAAGTAGTACTCCAAAAGGTTCTTGTTAAAGCATAGATTCTAGGAACCTCAGAATTAAATATATGTAAAAAGGAAAATATATGTTCCACAAGAATTTATTAGGCCTTTTAAACTGTTTACACCAACAATCCTTTATGTTCCAAAACAAAGATACACCAATGAAAACCAACAAAGAGATTAGAGGTTATACCACAAAACCAACATTTCATTCTCGAATTCAAGTTTCCAAGATATGTACATATTGGAAAGAAAATATTAACCATTAAAATATGTTTAAGGGTTTCAGTCAGTACCTTTACTTCATCATAGAGTTTTCTGTCCCGCTCATACAGTCTGTCCAAGGTGGACGAATGACTACCAGCAATCATGCAGAACTCTTCCGTAAAGTCACTTCCACTCTCATCAACGTCGTCCTTAGATGCCGTGGTGGCTAGTGGATTCCTTGACGAACATGACCTTGAAGATGCTGCCCTCTTGCAATGTGCGACTTCAGTCACACTTTGTACTGGCTCTATACTATTGTAACATGAGAAAAGCATGAAATATTCATAAATAGTTATGTAAAAATGTTAAACAAGTAAAAATCTACCAGTTGAAGAGACTATCCTTCAATTGGCTGTACGCAAGCCATAACTAAAAGTGAGAACAAAACAGTTGAACCTTGTTTCAACGTGCCAAAGTAGCATTCAATCCACCCGAAAGGTGGTAATTTTTACAGCTACCACCAGAAAATAAATGCAAAATATCAAGATTATAACTCTTTCTCCGGTGCAGATAGACATATTGTTCGAGCCTGCAGACCACATACAGAAGCCAGAACTTACCATGAGAAACAAGAGCGGTCTTTCCTTGGCAGAAAACCAGTTGGAATGCAGCCATTAAAGCTGAGGATTCCCCTACAAGAATTTTTTTTTTCTTAAGATGCTAGCAGAACAAAAATCTGTAAGTAGTATATATATAGAACTACCGTTGGATAGACAATAAAAAAATCCCGAATCCAAAATTAGAAGTTCAAGGAGAGATAAAATGCCTCTCATTGATAAAAAATGATACCTACGGCTTCAGAATATCCGACCTTGATTTTGTTTGATTCAAGCATTCTGGAGACTTCTCTGCCTACTTCAGAGGCTCGGAAGAAACAATGTTCGATGTCTTTTATGCTCGAAAGAAAATCCTTGCTCGGCAGGTTATAAAATCAGAAGGATCCTCTCCTTCTGCAGATAAATCTTTATCTGCAACAGGCTTTTCCTTCTTTGAACTTGATTGTTCAAGAGCACCTTTGCCCGTCAAAGTTTCAGCTGGCCCATTGACATTATGTTCCAAACCTAGCTGCCTCACTTAATTGTCATTTGTTTGCCTAATACCAGCATTTCCTCCCTCTCATCCAATAAAGAACATCTCATGCTCCATTGAACCACCACAGCTATGATTACGAGTTGCTGAAGTATCGGGTATTTTGGTGGCATTTCTCCCTGTTTCGGGCCAAAATGTTCATTCAACTCATTATTTTCATCCAAACCACCATGATCAATCACTTCGCTCCTAAACTCTCTGCACCCTCTCGAATCCTCAAAATCTGTATCCACCCCATTATTATTCGCCACAAATATAAAACTCTCACGGTCATCAACAGGATCAAAAAAATCCCAACAAGAACCTGACTCAAAAGGAGGAGGTGGGGGCGGCGGCATTTCCATTGCCATTGCCAATAACTAGTCCTCAAAAAAACTACCATTACTAGGATTAACCTTAATAGTCACAGCAGCACTATTCCCTGCTTTCATGTAACTCTGGTGAAATGGGGTTCCCATTATGCAAAGATGAATCAGGAACCTCAGCTCCTAAATGAGAAGGAGATGGTGACGGTTAGGAGGAAGGGGGAGGTGTTTTGTCAAGCTCAGTAGCTAAGGTTGATAGAGAAGACTCTATCAATACATCAGTTTCAGCAAATCTTCTTAAAGCGATGCCAATATTTCTAAGAGATGAAATATAAGAAACATGCGCAGCCCCAAGAGCATGCCTCGAATCAATAGTTTGCTTTATGAATCTCCTCCTTTCTTTACATAAATGCAAGGCTTCATTTTTATCAGCTTTTGAGTTTCCACAACCCATTTTTTCTAATAACTAGAGAGTAAAAAAAAAACCCAACTTTGGGTTAAAATTAAGGAAAGTCATTTTAGTAAAGAAAGCCCTTTTTTTTGGTCGTAGAAACACTCTCAGAACAAAGAAAACAGCGAAGAACAGAGCATTTTTCTTTTTCTCAGGCACAAAAGCAGAAGGATATAACTTACAACACAAAACGAGAAACCCAGTTAGAGAAATGTTTTTAAATGAAGATTGAGAGAAGACACCTAAAACGAAAACGAGAAATGAAAGAGAAAATTGTTGGAATTAACAGTGGGAAAATAGCAAAGAGAAAAACAGAGGAGTAGTAGTTTTCAACAAGACAGACAGAGACGCAAGAGAAGAAAACAGAGGGCAAATGCAGAAGGAAGGGTGGTGGGGGCACAATAAAATCAAAGCACATTGATGATGGATGAAAGGTTAGAAGAAGCCGACGGGATTTCCGAGTTTGAAACTTAGGAACAACTGAAGCAATTTTTTTATTTTTTACTTTTTTAGAGATTGCCCTGCAATGTAATGAGATTGCAGAATTCTGAGGAGATTGTCGAAAAAGGAAACGAAAGAGCAAAATGAAATAATAATAATAAAAAAGGCTAAAACAGAGAGAAAAGAAGAATCTGATACAGTCAGACTGAGAGAAGGGTCCTGCCTCCATTTGTGTGCTGTTTCTTCATCCACTCCAGTTCCTAAATTTAACTGAATATAGCGGGAAATCTAAGGTAAACATTCGGTCAGACAATTTATTCAGTTTTAAATTAAATAAAATAAAATTTTAAAATTAATTGAATCTATCAAAAACAAGATTTCAAAATTAAAATAATTAAAATGAATTTAGGCTGATCGGTTTAGTTGGTTGAATTGTAAAGTTTTAAAATATAAATTATTTATATTACTATACATAATCTATATTATAAATGATATATTATATATTTTTAATTATTATATAAATATAATATAAAACCCAGCCTATTTTCATCTTGAGCGGAACAGATTTACTAATTCTTTGATTCTAATTAGTAAAGAGTGACCATGAACTAAGAAATAGATTTTAAAAACCAACTAGAAGCTAAACTAAAAAACAAAAGTATCTAATTCATATGTAAATATGGTATCTATATAGATACGCTTGAATGACCCATTTTGATAATAAGAATGTATATAGTCCTATTCTGATCTGGTCCGATATGGAATGAACTTATAATCATGGAATCGACTCGATCATCAGATTATAGATTATATGTTCATAACCCTAGCTCATTCTCATTTTGGGTAATATATAAAATATAAAATATAATTAAAAATAAAATAAATGATTGATCTTTTAATCTATTCAATTATTAATTTTGAAAACCGATAATCGGTGAAATTAACTGAATAAACTGATTTTTGAAGCTAATCAATTTTAAAAATCAAATAAATAAAATTGAATTAACTAAAATTAATTATTTCGACCAATTGAATCGATTCAAATCAATTAATAATCGTCTCTATTTTTTTCTTTGATTTTCCAACTCTCCATATTCAATTTTTTTCTTGTAAAATGTTGTTCTGTTAATTATTTTTGTTAATAAATTTTTAAAAGGTATAAAATATTTTCCACGATTAAATATAAATATAGAAATTAGCTACGAGTGGGATGTTTTTATAAAGAGAAACTAAACTCAACTGCTTTAAGAAACTATTTTGATATAAACGTTTGAAAATTAATTCACAAAGTTTTAAATTTGATAAGCGAGAATAATAAGATTTTAAAATATATTAATAAATTATAAAAGTAAAATATATTATAATATTTTTTATAAAATTAAATGAAAAATCAATTGGTATAAAAAACAAGTTTTTAATATTTTTGAGAAATATAAAATTATTTTTAATAATAATCTTAAATAAAAGTGATTAGAAAACTTGTTACCCTAAATTATTTTTTATAAAAATTATATAAAAAAAATTAGCACTTATAGAAGTGAAAGAAAGAGTCGTTTGTGAATCGACCCACTTCAGCTCGGGGCTGGGTCACGAACCCTTTTATTCTTAAAATTTTTTAATTAAGTTTGCTAGAGTTGAATTTGAATAGATTCAATTATCAATTTTATTATTTTAAAAAAATTAAAGTATTAAATTTTATTTATTTTAATATTTATATTTTTTAATTAAATTTAAATTTAATTTAATTTTATTAATAAATAATAATTTAAATCAAATTAAATAAATTTAAATTTATTAAAATTTTAATTAAATCTCGTATTCATACGAATTAAATTTATCAAACTCATGCCAACATTTAAATAGATTTAATTGTTATAAAGAGTGCTATAAATGGGGAGAATTCCTATTTTTTTTTATTAGGAAATGTGCAGATTGACAGATTTGCCCTTTCATGTTTCCCGGTTTAGCATCCAATGGCACCATAAAAATCCGGGGTTTTTGGTGAATTGCATTTTACCTTTTCTCTTGAATTTTAGATAATTATTAAAAACATTATTTAAAAAGTGCAAAAAATAGACAAGTAGATTAGTGGAATGGGATTTTTTTATTAAAATATTATAATTTTTTATTTAATAAAATAAACTATTTTTTAATTATTTATTAAAATATGTTGAATTGTAAATTTTATTGAGAAATTGTCATTTAATTGGATAATTTTTTAGTATAGGTAAGAAATCAGCACAATAGGTGTCAATTTTTCATCTTCACATGTGAGAAATCGTCACCTGATATGTCGATTTCTCACTTGTATATAGGAAATCGACACATCAACTACGTATTTCCCATATAATTTAAAAAAATTTACAAAATAAAAAATATTTTATAAAATGAAAAAATTTACAAAATAAAAAACTTAAGGGTCATGATTAGCACTCGTTACCCTATAATTAAAAATATATTTTTTTATTTTATAAAAAAATTTAAAAGTCACGACCTTGCAATTGGTAAGGCCTTGACCCTTTGCAAGGTCAATTATTCCCCCTCTCCTTAATAGGAGGGCAAATTATGTGCAAAATGATCCAGGATGATCCCCTGCAATTGCTTTATTTCTCAAAAAAGGATAATTATTTGACTAGGGAGTGTGCGTGTGACTCCTCCATCAGGTGGAGCTCGTTATAAGAAAAGACTCGATTTTCATTTTCTCCTCATTTATAAGGAAAGTGATTTCAAATTGAGGCAGACATATTTAAAGTTTAATTGATTGAATCAAGTAGGTTTTTGTAAGATATAATGTATTTTTATTTGTAAAAGTATATTTTGATATGATTATATGAGTTTAAATTTTTTAAGGTATATTTTATTTTTACTTGTAGAAGTTTAAAGTTGTTTTTTACATTAATTATAGGAGTTCAAACTTTTTTGTGGTTTGAATTTATTTGTATGTTTGATAACGATTAAAGTAATTTTGTTGTAATTAAGTTTTTTGTTTAAATAATGACTGCGAGGAAAGGAGTTGAATTTCAGTTTGAAGGAACTAAACTATTTGTATATTTTAATCTGAAAGGAGTTGAAATAAATATTTCTACGCAAATTTTCGAGAAAAAAAACCATGCCTCCTTTGTCTCACCCTCCATAATAAAAAAAGCAATTGGTACTATATTTCGATTGTTATCTTATGCAGTAACTAACAACAATGTTTATTTGTATTATTCATATAAAAATGTACCATCTATTTGAAAAATAGGTTTACAAAAGAGAAAACCTTCAATGCAAGATTTAATGTCCAAAAAGTCAATGAAAAATACTAATACCTTGTACCATTTAATGACCATGGTATGCATGTAAGGTTTGTAACTCCACTCTTATGCCAGAAACTAAACGTTGCATTACACCTAACCATTTTTGGTAGATTATTGTACGATTTATCCCAATTGCCAAATAGTCAAACAATTGCCTTCTGCTTCGCTACCCATGCTTTCCTATAAGAAGTCATGTATCTATATCCATTCTGTATCTCGGTAACCAAAATTGAAACGAAAATGGTTGGATTTGTTTCAACTAAAGATAAAATGCACGAATATAATATGTTAGAATCCAATTTTAGGTGATCTTGTGAAATTCGTCGAGATGTACAAGTATGATGCCCATTATATTTTTTAATCTCCCATACTTGTTTTTTTTTTCAACAATTTTACCCTTATACTCTAGTTTCACCTCGAGCCATACATTGTACATAAATCATAATATTCATTCGGTGATGATTCTACTACTCTATAATCTACAAAGTTTTTGATGTTGTAATGCATTATAGTTGAAACTACAACCTCCTTTGCTGCGAATTGATTCATAATACAAAGATCACTGCTAAATAGATTCTAGCTTATTGGTAACCCTAATGTATGAGCATATTCTAAAAATTCTGCCACGTGCATTGCATCCAAATCGATAGTGCACATATTGAGAGTAGGCTCATACTAATGAAGAAGATAAGTAGCTTCGCCACTGGATGAAAAATGAGAAACATTGGTCAAGATCATTGTTGCCATCACTGACATCAAATTCAGCATACTATTTGGGCTCATTAAAGTCACCAACATAATTGCCATGAGCTCCATATGACATTTCAGGATTAGCACTAATGAACTTGGTCCTTGAGTTTTCATTTCAACACCTCTAATTGGAGAGTCTGTAATCATAGATTTGTATGGCTCATCATCTTCGACACTAAAAACTGTTGGTGACACAGATGAATAATGGAAAGATTCATTCAAATTATTCATCAAAATAGTTGTGCATCTAAAAGAGGTTGGCATTATGGATTCTCAAATGGCCATGACATTTGTGCATCCACAGTAAGGATATATAAAGGCTCACCATCATCATGTACATCATCTAGGTCGGTATATAACTTAATTACATTAAAATTAGGAAATTACTAAATAATATCAAACATGCATCTTACATTATCATCATCTTCAAGAGGGAATGTCCTATATCGGATGCATCCTTCTCCCATGGAAACAAAAAGCTTATATTTGATCTTCAATACTCTGCTTCTTTTCGCAGCTTTGATTTTTGTATTAATTTTGACTTTCAATTCCTCTATTATGATGTTTTCGTTAATATTAATGCTTTTAAGATGGTCACTTTGAAACGTAACATCTTTTTTACTATTAATAATTTGTCCATTAAAATAGACAAGTTTAACAAATCTATTACTTATGTTGTGCACTTAACCTACAAACAAATACTATTTGCATCAAATATCATCAAAATTATAACACATAAGTATTGAATATAAATGTTTAAAGAATGGTTTAATATATTCAAGTAGAAATAATTATCTCTAACTGATTTTTAAGATGCAAATTTTAATCAAACAAAAATACTAACAAAGTTAACTAAAAGCAGAAAACAACAAAAATGAGAATGAATAAGCACGATCGCTAAACTCAAAAAATGAAAAAAAGCAAGTGAAAATAAAAATGACAATGATGAACTTATATTCATAATGTAGCATGAGATAGTCAAAAAATTTTTCTTCCCATTCAAAATCTTTGAATTTGTTTCATGGATTAGTCTAATCCATGCAGTCTAATATTTATGATCCATACATTACTCTTATCAACTTATTTCATATCAAAAGGAATTTGACTCTCAAGCATTAGTCTTATCAACTTATTTTTAGTCAACTTATTTCATACTAGAAAAAATTTGATTCCATGCGTTAGTTTTATTAACTTATTTCATATCAGAAGAAATCTTATTCTTATACATTAGTCTTAACAACTTCTTATTTCATTTTAAAAAGAATCTGATTCTCATGCATTAGTCTTATTAACTTATTTTATATCAGAAGAAATCGGGTTCCAATGCATTAGTCTTATCAACCTATTTTATATAAGAAGGAATTTAATTCCAATGCATTAGTCTTATCAACTTATTTTATCTTAGAAGGAATATGATTCCACCAAGAATCCATTCATTAGTTACATCTTTTAGATGTTAATAAACCCTGAACCTGATACTCTAAACTCTCTATGTCTACAAAATACAAAAATCGCCAGGTGATAAGATCATTTTATAATAATGAAAAATCAACTTATGAACTAACAATTTCTCAATTAAATTTTTTTTCTTTTTTTTACTTCCAGTAATTGACATTTCAAATGTCGACTTCTTATGTAAATTACTTAAATAGATAATCAAAGAATTTTTTAATTTATTTTATAAAAATTATTTTTTTGATCATATGGGAAATCGGCGCCTAATGTATCAATTTCCCTTATACAAAAAAGAAATCGACAAATTAGGTACTAATTTCTCACTTGTATAGATAAGAAATTGACACATTAGGTGTCAATTTCTCATCTATATTTTTTTCAGATATCAACATAGTGAGAAATCGACACATTAAAAGCCGATTTCTTATTTTTATAAATGAGAAATTGACACCTAATCTACTGATTTCTTATCTACGATTAGCAAATCATCATTTTATTTGATGATTTCTCACTTAAATCCAAAAATCAACTTATTTTAATAAATAATTTGAAAATAGTTTATTTCGGTAATAAAAATATTCGTAATATTTTAATAAAAAAACCTAGTGGAATGACTGGTTAAAATTCATTAGAAAACCTTTAAAAATAAATATGTTTAAATTTAAGCTTGTTCATGAGCTTTGGTTAGGCTACCCGATTTACCAATATGTATAGAGCTTGAATAAAGTTTTTATAAAACTAGATTGATATAACTCAAATTGCTATTTATTAATAATAA